>JAADJG010000135.1:0-60568 GCA_012932025.1 Fusarium austroafricanum
GAAAGCTTTCTATCAAGTTTGGCTTTCGCAATTGCAATTTATAAAACCAAAGTAGACAGGCAATATGAAGTTTGGTATTTGAAGATACTGCACCATCTCACAGCTATATTTAGAGTTGGGGAGACTAGTCAAGTAGTGGCTACAAGTGCTAGGGTCCTTCTATAGCTAGCAATATCACGACATAAGGTTCAACTGCGCTCCGGGCTGCGCACAAAGCATAAAATGCCTAAGATTTACATGCTGTGCAGCTGGCTCAGACCTTCTTCTTCCTTCGACACACACAACAAGCTAGACAATACCACTCTTCAATCGACCTTCAAGTCTTTGACCAAGATACCAAGCTTCCACTTGTCAGTTAACCTGCCCAGCTTCCCCTATACGCTCTGATCCCTCTTGCTGACATCAATCACAGCTACACCATCGCGATGCCACGCAGAAGAAGCCTGCAGGGATGGTACACGCCTTATTGCCTAGGCGCCCACAAACCAAGCGAACCCTCGAAGCGTAGGGGAAATCGGCGAACAGAGTTCTGCGCGGGGTCATGAAGTGGCGACTGTCGGCGGGGTGATTTCGCGGGGTTGGACCACGAGATCTGTCAAAGTCAGATTAGTTGGAGGAAATTTAAAAGGTTTGGTTGCCTGAAGTCAAAAAAACTACAGTTCAAATTGACTTCAAGCTGCCTTTGAGATCAATTGAATCACATGATTGAACACGTGACTCTGACCCAACCGGGATTGCAGTGAATGATCAATAAGTAATCAACGTCTCACAGCTATATAAAGGAGACGAGTATCTGCCGACGGTAAGTTCTCAGATTAGACGCGAAGCCACGCGGCTCAATCACGTGATCCAGCTGCCAGGAACAGAACCATAGTGCCATAATAGTCGCTCCAATACAGTAATTAGTGGCAGGAAAGAGTTTTTACAGGAGACAAGATTCATAGTTTACGAGTGCGTCATAGGGCGACTATTATATATGCTTTCTGTCTGAAATTTGAATTCCAAGTTTTCTGATGGTTGCCACCATAGCCAAGATCATACCAAGTATTGAAGATACTCTTGGAAACCGGCTCGAATGCCGATGTTAAAATTTGAGGAAAACGCATGAACTGTCTGTAATTGGTGGGAATCTCAAGGCCCCGTTAACTAGTAAAACGTCCAATCAATGGGCTTCTTTCATTTCGGCAAAGTGCGCGAGCCAACTTGTTCTAGAAAAGTTCCAAACCTTCTCCCTCGTGAACCTAACCATTCTAGGACTACAATGTCACCTTAATCATCATGACAAAGAGACTCAAGTCCCGGCCGACAGGGGTGCAGCTGTGAAAACAGGGCCAGCAGGATTATTCTTTATCCAGCTGCCAGTGTTTGACGTTTTGAACAACCGTTTCACGGCATACTCGGGGCACCTGACTAACGTACGCTCTCTATCCCACTCTATCTTATCAGCAAATTATGGAGCCCATCGGCCAACAATGAGGATCTTGACTCCTTGCAGCATAAACCAACGATAGTGGCATCCATTTCAGCCCGGCGCTGTTGCGTAGATGCAATTGATTACTCGGCTTTGTTTAACCAAAAAGCCTTGGTTTGGACCCTCGATGAAACGTTATACGTCAAGGGCCGGATCCGTACAATGGGGATACAATGGGGCGATTAGATCTGCGAATCTCATAAGTAATAAACGATTCCTCCTTTGATTGAGATTCTCAGGCCAGTCCTCTAGATTTTACTGTGGATCAGATTTTTCAACATTCATTATGCGTTTCTCATCTCTTTCGACCCTTGGCTTGGCCACTTTCGCTACATCGGTTTCCTGCAAATCCGATAGCTATGACTACATTGTTGTTGGCAGCGGTCCTGCTGGTCTGATCACCGCTGAGCGACTTTCCGAGGCCAACAAGAAGGTCCTTCTTCTCGAGCGTGGCCAAAAGGGCCCTACCGTCGCAACTGGCTCTAACCACTCTCTACCGTGGAACTCTTCGCTTACTCCCATCGACGTCCCCGGTCTAACATCCGCCGTTGGTACCCTTCCTTTGTGGAACGAGTACATGTGCGATGACACTGCTGGTATGGCAGCCTGTGTTCTCGGAGGTGGTGTCACAGTTAACTACATGGTCTTTGTGCACCCTCCCGAGCGTGACTTCAACGACAAGTGGCCCAAGGGCTGGAAGTGGAACGATGTCGCACCAGCTGCCTAGAGACTGTACTCCCGCAACCCCGGCGCTTTGACCACCTCAAAGAACAGCCAGCGATATGATCAGGGCCTGTACAGCGCTCTGTCTCCTTTCTTTAACAAGTTGGGCTGGAAGGCCGTTGACATGATCAAGCAGCCCAACGAGAAGCATCAAATCTACAGCTGGCCCTCATGGAACGTCCAGGACGCCAAGCGTGCTGGTCCAGTCAGGACTTATCTCCCTCTTGCCCAGAAGCGAGATAACTTCACTCTTCGTCTGGGTGCCAAGGTCATCCGAGTTGTTCGCTCTGGCTCTCGCGCCACTGGTGTTGAGGTTGAGACTGCTGATGGCAAGAAGGAGATCATCAAGATTGCCAAGAACGGCCGTGTCGTTCTGTCTGCTGGTGCTCTTACTACTCCCCGTCTTTTGTTCAACTCTGGTATCGGTCCCAAGAAGCAGATTCTCACTGCCAAGAAGACTGGTGTTACTCTCCCCGCCGAGCGAAACTGGATTGAGCTCCCTGTTGGTCAGGGTCTCAAAGACCACCCTATCTTCACTTTCACCGTCAAGACTGGTGGTGACTATCGCATAGTTGATGCCTAGAGCGTTCTGAACAGTACCGATACCAAGAACATCGACCTCTACGAGAAGCAAGACTCAGGAGTCTTGACACAGGGTCGCCACCGCATGATCTTCTTCACTTCACAAAAGGGACCTGATGGCGTTACCCGATACTTCCAGGGATCTTGTGCCCCTGGTGGTGATGGTATCGCCTCTATCAAGGTCTACATGACTCACGGTTTGACCTCAAGCGGTGTTCTTGGCCTTAGCGAGGAGGGCAAGACCGTCATTGAGAAGTCTCCTTACCTGCAGACTGACGCAGATGTCAAGTCTGCTGAGGCTTTCGTCGAGGAGATGGTCAAGTCATTCACTGCTTCCTCATCTGGCTTCCAGCTCCTGAAGGACACCAACACCACTGCTATTATCAAGGGTGTCACTAGTGGAACCCACTATGTTGGTACCACCAAGATGGGTATTGATGATGGTCGCAAGGGAGGCTCTGCTGTTGTTGATACCAACGCCAAGGTCTATGGAATGGACAACCTCGTAAGTGCATTCTTTCGCTTATTGCTTGTTTGTTTACTAATAGTTTTCCAGTTTATTTCCGATGCTGGCATTCACCCGGATCTTGCTACTGGTAATATCCAGACCATTGTCATGGTTGCTGCCGAGGCTGCAGTCGCCAAGATTCTCGCTTGTTAAGGAGCTTTTGAGATCTCTAAACTGGCATTTGGATATTGTATTAGTCCTCATAAGCTGAAAGCGCCGCCTTTTTGTGCAAAACTGTAAATATTTTCACTTAATCTACATATCCTCTATCTCAACTTATAGCACTTGCCAACTAGTTCCAGTTTAAATGCATTCTATACACATCACCCAATGAGGTTTCGATTATAATAGTTGAGTCCCGTACAATAAAAGGAGAAGAATAATTCGATAAAATTGGCTGATACTCAAATGGAAGACGGACAAGCCGTTTCTCGTCTTTCATAACCCATGTACAACTGAACCCCAAACCATATCCGGAGAACCTGGCGGGTTGATGAATGTTGTCTACCTCGGTTGCGTCGTTCTCTTGTTGTAGGTTGAGATCGATGTAGCCATATTCCGTGTACAGCTTCGTATTCTGGTTGTTAAAATGAAGTTGATTTACCAGCCGCGGTGCTGCAAGACTCAGTACAAAGGCACAACAACCTTTCACACTCCAGATATGGACATACTCCAACCCGCCCAAGGCCACATATTGATCATTATCAGAGAAGACGATTGGGAGTCCTGTATTTAGATAGCTGCTTTTAAAAGACTGAGGGTCGCATAGATATTCATCCCTGTCTAGATCCTTGATGTATAACTTGTGGTCGTGAAAGGCGAGCAGTGCTCCATTGCTTGAGAGACAGAGTGATTTTATGGGAAACGGAGACTTCCAACTGAAATCATGTACCAATTCGCCTCTTTCAGCGGTCCATATCTTCACCTCTTGGCCGGTTGATGAGGCCAATCGTAATCCATTTCCAGAGTATGCTAGAGTCTTAAGCCCACCACTCATACTGATACTGTTGATATGAGTTGCTGTAGTTGGATCCCAGATGTAAATTACTTTGCCGTTGGAAGACCCAGATGCGAGGAAGCCAGTTGTTGGACAATATGCGAGTACTTGCTCATCCTCCTTTCTATCTTGAACAGAAATGGTTCTTATGGGTTTGAGGCTTGTAGCATCCCATATCGGAATCTTTGAGATTAGGCCGCTTCCTGCAACCAGGCCATTTTTCAACAATTTCAGTGAAAAGCTGTCTCCAATCAATTGTCCTGATGAGGGTGAAGTGGCTTGAACAGCATCCCAAACTCTAATTAGACAATCATAGTCCCCCCCGATGACGAATCGGCTGTCGGGCGTGAAGTCCACTGACGTCACCCAACCAGATTGTCCCGAGATTGTGTTGAGGTGAGTGCCATGACATGCATCCCAAACTTTGATTGTATTCTCGTCTATGAAGGCCAATTTCCCGTTGTGTGAGAGGCTTAGTCTCTGTGGCACTGGCCAGCCGGTACCATCTACCGGAAGTGAGTGAAGGCAAGTGCACTGATAAGTATCAGGATTGACCTTCCAAATTTTAGCCAATTCTTTTGATCCTGAAGCGAGGATTGGATCCTTTTCAAAACGAGAAAAAGCTAATCCGTCCACTTCTGAGTTATGAGCGGCCAGAGTCTGTATATGGGTGTTTTCAAATGCATCCCAGATCCTGACCGTGTGGTCTCTCGAGCCTGATGCAAGTAGTTGACCAGCTTTGAGAGGTGAAAATGCAAGCGAACGCACCAAATGCGAATGACCACAAAGCGTGTGCATCTTAATTCCATTGTCCGCGTCCCAAATGCTGATTTGTTTGCTGCCCCCACCCGAAGCAAGGACACATTTGTCTTGGCGTGGAGAAAAGGCAATCGAAACTACCCAGTGATCGTCATGCAAGGTGCGGATACACCGGCCTTCTTCCACATCCCAAACCTTGATAGTACTGTCCCATGAACCTGAGGCCAAAAGTTGTCCCCCCTCTCCATTCCAAAATGTTACCGCTTCCACCCAGTGTTTGTGCTCCGTCAGCGTGTGAAGGCAACCCCCCGATTCCAGATCCCAGATCCTGACAGTGTTATCCCATGAACCAGAAGCCATTAGTTGGCCATCCATTGAAACAGCGATGGAATTCACTTGACCTGAATGCCCTTCTAGGTTCTGAGAGAAAGGCCCCCAGTCCTGCTTAACACCAGGACTGACTTGAATCCATTTCGGTATGTCCTTGGCAAACAGGTTCCTGATAACGCTCTGAGATGGGCTGAAAACCAGAGCTGATGCATATACTTGGAGTGGCGCCTCTTCAATTAACTGTCTGTAAGACATGGTGAATCTGAATGCATCGTGAATCAGTTCTTTTAAGGTGTTTGGCTGCGTATGTTGAGACTTCTCCATAATAATAGAATGTCCCGGCAGTGCCTGATCGACAAGGTTGATATTCCAGGCCTCGAGTTGTTTCATTCCCAGTACCACATTGCGAACCTTGCCAATTAAACTCAACGCTTCAAGCCAGTACACGAACTTCTTCTTCAAAAAGCTCTCAAGATCTGACAGTAAATTGGGCATCTCGGGCACTGGAGCCTGAGCAGAGTCGCAGAAGTGATGAGCCCAATAGACGCACGAATATCTGCATGGGCCTAGCGGGTCGGGACACGGCACTTGTACCTCCTCGCTCAAGGTGCCAGGATGTTCGATCTCATACATGTTGTATTGCAATGAGTCTATCAATACCCATAGCATTTGACGGCAAGCAATTGCGTGTAGTTCTGCCAGCTCTTTGGACCAGACTCTGCTTGTCGCTCTAGTGAGAAAGTCTTTGGCTGATTGATGAACGAAGTAGACAAAATTGTCCTTGACTATGAGAAAAGACCCACATTGGATAATCAGTTGATGCATGTCTTCGATAGGTTCAGAAGGTATCTGAAGAAGCCCAGCCAGTTCTTGGAGGTTAAGAGGTTGATACGCGACGAAAAGGAGACCCAGAATTTCAGTGCACTTCTTGGGGACTTTGTTATCATGGAGTTGATCGATCATTCTGTCGTAAAAAGCATCGAGACCTTCGGGGAACTCGGCCAGCGTTTCAGCTGCTTTCGTCCTTGCAACCTCTTCAAGGGTTTGGCAGACCAAGGCTACCCAAAGAAATGTGTCACCAGCTTTGGCTTTGAGCTGAGTTTGTACTTGGGTTGCTAAGGCATCGCTATAGCCTTTATCTTCCGCCAAAACGTCCACTTTGTGATGAATATAGGTATTTACAGCAGCAAGAACTTGATCATGGTTTGATTCAAGGCAGAGAGTAATTTGTTGACGAACAACCGTTAGCTTTTCGTCAATCATTGGCCAGTCGCGACTTGATACAATCCACTTGGTGGGCAAGGTTCTGCTGGTTTTTGCGATAAAGTTGAGGAGGAATTTCAAGTCTTGTGTACACTCATCCAAAGCGTCGATGATCAGAGTCGCTCCTTCAAGCTTCGGATCTTGAAGCATTGCAGTCAGTGTAGTTGAGAGGACGTTGAATGCCTCCTTGCTTTCAAAGATCTCTTTGCCCTGGATATCGTACTCCGAAGGCACATGGGACCAAAGAGATGGATCTTGCTTCATGAGTAGAAACACAAGTCCACGTAGGACTGCCGTCGCTTTGCTCAGCTTCGGCTCAGTCGCCTGGCAAAAGAAGTAGGCTATGCGATGTGCCAGATCAGGTGCTTCCTCTGTTATTTGGGTGATGATGCTGCACATAAGCATAGTCTTTCCTTTTCCAGGGCCAGCTTTGATCCATAGAAGTCGTGAATCATTGTTGTTTCGCCACTGTTTGTAATCCTGATGGTCGAAAATCCATTCGTAGGTGTTCTTCAACGGAACCCCCTTGAGCTGTAAAATATGGTTCCTTGTGGTGGCAGGATCGGTCTCAAAAAGGTCTTTGAGACGTCTGTTGGTCTCATCGTGCGGTCCGCCAAAATTGAAATTCACTCCCGAATTGAAATTGTTACCAATGAAACCGGGCCCTGGTCCTCGTTGGGTAACGTGGTACTGATTGCCCCCTTGGTAGATGGAGGGAGGAATCTGTGCCATAATTCCGAAAGAATGATAGACTTTGGTTTATTTCAGCAAACTCTGATGGCAAAAAAAGACCGAATTTTTACGAAAATTATTGAGAAAGGACAGAGAGGAATCCCTGGAGGGGAAAGAGATGTTAGCGAGTCAGCCCCGCCTCAGCCTGATCACACAGATTAGGCCATTGATTCGGCCTGGATTCAGCCAATGCACGACAACATCCAATGAGCTTGAGGCACACATAACCAGGCCGTAACTGAGGGGTTGCTGCCTAAATCTTGGCTATAGCCTGGCAGTCAATTGGCAGAAAGGTCTTGAAACATCGCAAACCATATGCAGTTCGACCCACCTCGGTCAGTGTTGAGCGGCTGACGGGCTTCTCTTATGCATAATTTTAGGATCTCAGCAGAGTTTCCATCTTCCCTTACATGGTTCACCCAGAGGATCTCGACCTTTGCCTTTACCATCGGTATCTGCTCAGCACTTCTCGATCTGTGTCATCATGTCTCTCGGACTTCTGACTTGTCACGATGGGCAAGATCTTGCCACAGTTGAGTGAGTACTTTTCAATAGTTACATGCTCTAAGATTTAATTTTATATGGATAAGCATAGTCTTTGTTCACGGTTTGGGTGGCCACCGCGAGACCAGCTGGACACATAAGCCGTCCAATGTGTTCTGGCCAAAGGACCTTCTTAGCAGCGAAGTTCCAGCGTCACGAATCTTATCATTTGGCTACGACAGTGGTCGGGGTGATAGTAACGCTCCTGCTTCGCAAAGCCGGATAAGGAACCATGCCGAAGACCTTGTCAATGATCTCAATCAGAAGAGAGAATTAAGTCAGACGGTACGTGATCTGTCTGCTTGCTTAGAACATTTTCTCATAGCACTAGACAACTAGACCTATTATCTTTGTGGCGCATAGTCTCGGGGGCCTCGTTGTTCAAGATGTATGTATAATAAACCCGAAACATAAGCGCATATTGTTACTTAATACTTCTAGGCCATTATCCAGGCGAAGGCTAGTGCAGATACTGACATTAGAAGGATCTACGAGTTTTCAGTGGCAATTGCTTTCATAGGCACCCCTCACTTTGGATCAGAGTTGGCAAAATGGGAAACACTGCGGCGAGATTTCCGGAACATCCTTCATAGTTCTAATTCCGAGATTGTAGCTGTACTCATGCCTGATTCAGAGGTTTTAGCACGAATCCAAGCCGACTTTCATGCCGATCTAAGAGACCAGAATAGAAGCAATCGTCGTCAGCTCGAGGTTTTCTGTTTCTTTGAAGAGTTGGGATACGGAAAACTTGGACTGGTAAGTAAAGAAACCCAGGATTAGGGTGATATGCTAATAGTCAGATCGTTCCAATGCACTCGGCTAAACTTCCAAGCTACAAATCAAGGGGTATCAACAAAAACCACGTGGAGATGACGAAATTCAAACTCCCAACAGATGCAGGCTTCAGATCTATCTCCAACCAGCTACAGATATGGGCCATGAGAATTCAGGCGACAAACGGGCAGCAGCAGCAGACACGATTACCGACCCATTCAAGATTACTTGAGAGCCCAAACGACCAGGTAATGTTCTTGAGCCAGAGGCTTCCAAGTTTGAAGGCAAATAGAACTAATTATCAAGATTTAAGCAGACTGAGAGTCCAAACATTTTCCAAGGCGGCAACACGTTTCAGAGTCAAATTTATGGCGAGAATGGGAAAATCGTTCAGGGCAATAATTTCTCGACGACCGGAGATTTTACATTTTCTCTTTGATTAACAGGAAATAAAGCATAAAGATTTAGTAATTTATTTTCTATGAACCGCATGAGGAATGCAAACTTCGCCAATAGTGTTGTCTCGAGGACAATTCTCACGCGATGAAAAGTCTAATTCAAGGTTATCATTACACTAGATCATAGGTAGACAGTTGGACTAGTGTTTGGTATAGACTTTAGTAGATAAACAAGCTTCAAGCCCTCAATCTCAGTGAAGAATACATGTAAAAATATGTAAGTGCTATACTTAATTCAGTCATAATACCTTCACTAAGCGAAAAGTTATAGCTATTAATTGGCTCATGAAGTAGGTCTTGTTTTTAGCCTAGTATTGCATATAGTTAAGTTATAAAATTAAAGATAAATCAAGTCTTGTCTGCCTTCAAAGAGATCGATCGAGGTGATTTGAGAAAGAATTATCTTTTTTGTTTCTGTTTCCACTGCAGGAATCATACATGACGCATTAACTTAGAACTATTAACTTCTATCCAATAGATCTCACATATAGCACAGCCAGCAACTAACTTTATTACATTACATCCCCGACACGCAAAGTCGCTCGAAAAAAGAAAAACGTAGCTTGCGAAAACGCAAAATCAAAATCACATTATATTTCTCCAGAGAGGGATTGTGAGGAGATTGAGCTATCATCTCCTAGGATGGCCCATCGCCAATAGTCAAGGTAGACAGTACTCTTATTATCTCCGAAACTTCGAAAGCCGTTGCTCTTTTCGTGGGATTTTCAACAAGCATCCTCTCCTCAATGAAACACAGGAAACGATATATGTGAGACGTGCAACTGTTGTGCTGCTGTAGTTGACGGATCCAGTTGCTATGGTCGGTATTGTTCCAATATAGGTTTAGCTCACGAACACCTCCCAGGAACCACGTAGTGAGCTGAATCCAGACCCAAGCGAGTCCCCATGTGTGAGCAGCCTTACCGATCTCCCGACTCATTCTTTTTGGTGAAAATGGCTTTGGTTTAGCGAGAATTTCAGGGGCTGTGAAACATGAAGGCTCATTACTCGGCCGCTGGACAATGGCAAAGTTGGATAAGAAGAGTCCATCACTTTCGCCTTCTCCGCGAGAATTATTATACCAAAATATGTTTTGGGGCGTGACGTCCCCGTATCTCAAAAAGGGCCTCTGTGTCTTCTTCTCGTTTTGATGAATCATCGCCAGACAACTGGACATTCTCTGACATTGTGACAGCACCCACCCCCATCCATAAGTATGGATGTTACCGCCACCTGGATTGGACATCCAAAAGTGATTCAAGTCTCCGGATGGCCATGGAAATATGAGAGAAGCCTCATCTTTAAATTCAATCGTGAATAGTAGGGGTATCAGTTTTGGTTGGTCTTGGCCTCGACATTGGTTTTCAAGTCGCTTCCAAGCGTAGACTTCGCGAAGAAATGATTTCCAGGTTTCCTTCTTCTTTTGGGCGAACCATCCATCTGGATGGTGTAACTGCTAACTGTCAACGGCTATATGGAAAGATCGACCATGCTGGCGTACTTACTGGAAAATCATTAGAATTGTATGATAGTAGATGCAAGCGTACTTTCGAAATTGCTGACGAGATACGCTCTGACTCTATAACCGGAGGGTCTTCTGAGGATTGGGTGACATTGAAATGCAGGATGTCAGACTCTGGGCGTCTGAAGATCATAGCATCCCAGGTTGACTGATGGAGACTGCAGATCTGACGTCTTAAGACGTCTGACCAGCTGGAGACCGGCTGATGTAGCACTGGTTCTGATGAAGTACGGTACAGCTCGTCACTGTCATGCCTTTGGAGAAACCGAGGTGACACTAAAATCGTGGGGCGAATCGTTGGGCGCCCTTTGCGGGTTTCGACTGCGGCAGCGATACTTGGTTCTACCGTAGTTACCCATGACGTCAGTCTTTCTGACTCTGCCCAGTGAATTAGTTTGGTATCTTTAGAAATGTCCTCATTGAGAGATATCCAACGCTTCCACAACCCCAAATTGTGTAGTCTGAAGATTATAGAGGCGGCATCTGCGTTATATTTCTCAGCAGACCGGGCGTGTATGGAAAAGGTTGCTAGCATATACTGAAGAAGTGACGGATCAATAGGAAGACAACGAGACTTCATACCCTTCGTTGAGAAGTCCGTCTTCGAGATACGAGATGGCGAATAATCTGAGGCCCAGCGGGGCGACCAGTCCAGACGCGATATCCTGTTATCTTGCATTTCTCCTGGAGTAGTCTGCTGTGCTGCATTCTTGTCGACTTCCTGTTCATCCCCGCGCGTTTCGATTTCGATCGAATGATTGGAAGTACAGTCTCTAGATTGAAATTGGAAATCTTTCAAAGACTGGAAGTCCGTTGGGGACGCTGAGCCTTGTAGTGACTGGGAATAGCGTAATGAGCGTGCTGAACCGAAACTGGAAGCCCTAGAACCAGTGCCCCATCTAGACTCGGAAGACGAATCACTGACATCAGACTGAATATCTTCCCGAGCGCGAACTAGGCCGTCAAACTCGGGTAATGAGATATAGTCGAGGCAAGTGTGCATAATGGCAATGTAACCTTTTCCAATGGCACCATGCCCCAGCTCTGGGTCCAAAATGAGAAAGCCCCCTTGCTGGAGAAAGAATTCTCGAACAGATCGGTGTATGGCGGTCACAGGTCTAGTGTCCCCGACATTCTGGTCTAGAGATCCGGCGCCACCATTGACTGAGTTGGTATCAACACTTATCTCCTCCCATGGCGATGAATCTTCAGGTATCGTGACTTCGACCAAGCCCATAGTGAAGGGTCGAATTCTCCGTTCGACCTCCAAGTCTGTCAAGACATACTTTCTCATTGAAGGACGTAAAGGTAAGCCGTGCTCAAGGAATAAGAATATGGAACGCCAGTCGTGAAGGCGAAGTTCTCCACCAAGAATCACCCATTGAAAAACTCGCAAGGTCATGTCTCGTTTGTCTTCTTTCGTCTCTCTTAGTAGGCCTCTAAAAATCCCTTGAATTTCTTCAGGTCCATTAGAAAGTCGATGTTCCCAGTCGCTCATAGGTTTTCCTTCATCTCGGTCTTTCAGTATGGTTTGAGTCACAAGCTTGGCCCAGAGAAAGATACCTGAAGCCTTGTCTGCAATTTTGATTTTGAGTTTCTCGAAAGCTTGAAAATTCTCCTTCTCGTCCTCCGTAAGAACCAGATTCTCGTTGAGATAATGCCAAATATCGGATTTGTTATTCAATTCGACAACGATGATGGGGCTGCTGCCTAGTGCTACAGCGTTGAAATGCCTGCTGGAAATACACACATCCAGCGCTGTCCCTGTACTGTGTGCCAGTTTTGTTAACTGTCGGAAGAAGTCGCCCATATCTCTGGACTCTTGCGTGCTGCACTCATCGATGGCGTCAATGAAAATTACCGTCTGATAAGAAGATGGCTGCGTAAATAAGATGGGTTTGGAGCTCATCTTCCTGCCAGATTACGGGATCGGTCTGTTGACCAAGTTGTTTCTCTTTATATCTTTCAACAAATTTGGGAAAGTCTCCCTTGCGATGTGGTAGGAGTTGACATAGCAAGGAGCGGTACAAAGCCTCCGGCCCTCCCGGGACTCCATCTTCTTTTGGAGCGAAGAAGAAAGCGGCGGTATGGGCATTTCCCTGACGCTGTTCTCGAGTCCGTTCATAAGCTTCTCGCATGAGGGTGGATTTCCCAGATCCAGGCCTTCCCCGAATGCAGATAAGGCCCTGGTGTGTTTCTATATTTCGTCGCTTTATCCAATCGTCGAAGGTTTTGTGCTTAAAAAGCCACCCACAAGTGTTGGCAGAAGCTGGCTTTATGGAATAGCGCCGCTGGTCCATTCCTTGGAAGTACAACGATTTTAAGCATTCTAGGAAATAGTAGAGTGAGCATTTGGTTCGAGCTATAATACATGGTCACATACTGTATGCCATTTCGCTTAAGCCGGACGATAGTAGGGAATTTGTGGCCGAAGGGCGATTCATAGGTATTGATTGCGAATAGACCAACTGGTCGTCGGCTTGGCTGTTAACTGGGCCATAATAAGTACTAAGGTAGGTTTCTTGTTATGGATCACTGACTCTGCGTCTGTGGGATCAGAAGTGCTCGTGCACACTTCGTCACAGCCCTCCCAATGTCTTCGTTGCTCAAGTAGTAAAGAGCGAGGGCCTTCATTCTGTCCGCTTCTTCAAACTCATCAAGTTTCAAGTCTTCCATGCCTTGCGGAACATTAAATCGAAAATACCGGTCCAGGTTCGCGAGTTCAAGGCCTGTAGGACTCCTCGAGAAGCGGTCGGCAATTTCCTGTGAGTCCGTCGCCATTTTGATGGCGCGCTTGAGGACTCGTGTGAGGTCGGAGGGAAAATTCCTTTATGGAATGAAGCCCAGTTCCGATGCTGACCAAACAAACAACTTCCCTTTCTTTTAAACTGGGTTCTTTTGATGCTTCACTTAATGCCTCTTCCACGGGGTTGTTTCTCCGAAGGCCGCCGTCTATAAATTTGTCACCGGTACGAAATTTGACAGGGCGAAAGAAAATTGGCGCTGCCGCTGTGGCACTCGCTGCTCCCAAATTGTGCAGTTGTAGTCGTGATTTGTTGGGACATTGCTTATGTAGCTCCTGAGTGCCAGTCCATTGGAAGTGACCTTTTAGGTGACACATACCATCCTTTGGAAGTTAGTTGATAATGGAACGGGTGTTTGGAGCGGGATAACTACATACACCTTGCAAGATGTCGCCTTGGTGCTCGTAATGAAGGCTTCATCTGGAGCGATACCCTTGCTTTTCAGCACGTCTTTGACACATTCTTGGAGACCTTCGATGTCGTAGAATGCAGTCCCTCTCAAGCCTTTCACGAGCCTTCCAAGTTTACCAAAAGCCGGCTTTCGGCCAAATACCTTGCGACCGACAATCTCATATTGCTCAATTGCTTCATCGATGGTCATCTGCAGGCGACCAAGCATGATGGCGATTAAGCCACCAGTGGATGTTCCGACAATGAGGTCAAAAACCTCGCAGGGTTTGGGCGGCGCTGCGAGCCCCGCCTCAGCCTGGAGTTGTCGGAATATCCGCTGAAGGATAAGCAAGCTCGTGTAGCCCTTCATACCACCTCCATCCAAGCTCAAAATTCGCAGAGACTTCTCGCGTGGAAGTGCCATTGGATGTGGGGACCCTTAGCCGAGGGATTGACAATAGAGTTCTGGGCAGGTTTGGTGATGATATTACTTAATCCAAGTCGGTAAGCGCGGCTGGAGGACTTGAAATAAGCCTTGCGTGGCTGTGTTTGACCAGCTACTTAATTTGATTGGCGAACAAGGCATCAACTAAGGTGATAGGTTCTCGGCAGCTGAACCATATGCATGCATGCCCAACAAGGCTCTGAGATACCTTCGAGCAGGTATATTCCGGGCGGGTCAGGAAGCAACCAGGAGATCAGGACCAATTAACGTGGTTTGCATCTTGTACCATAGCCTGATATGCGTGTTTCAGGATGAGCACGCCTTTGTCAGCGTTGCAGAGTCCCACACTAAGCTATTTTTACAAAGCCCAGGCAACCCCTCCATTACCTCCTCCACTTGAGATACGGTGTTTTTTGTTGTCTTGTATAGCCCTGTGCTATTTTAACCATGTACTCCTTGGCAGCTATGGAGTGTTCACTATACTCTATGGAAGACGAAATTTCCAACTTCTTTGCAAAAACGTCTGCCAGTCGTGCAGAATGTGATGAGCGTGCAGAGGAGCTTGTTGGGGGAAAGGCTACACCGGTCAAGGTGCAAGGCGTTTGCAGCTATACCCTTTATGCTGGACCGTGTCTTGATTACATTGTTCAGTTCCGACTAGAGCCTTCAAGACTCAACATGAAGATTATTTCGCTGGCGAGCGAAGTGTATGGAACGTTGGCTCCAACGGTATCTTTTCAGGGTCAGATAGGCCAGGCTTCTGACGAGTCAAATGTCAAAAAGCCTCTCTACGTGTATTTGATGCATAGAATGAAGGGCGTCACCCATCTGGACTTCATTTTGGCAAGAGAATGCCCTGAAAATTCACCCGAGGCTTTTGCCCAACGTGGTAGACTCATGGCAGATGTGGCACGGTGGGTGATCCTTGCTTCTTTGGCACTGACTTGCTAACATGCAAATAGGTTCTTTGCTCTTTCATGGAAAGCGGCACAGCCAGTCGATCAAACTTACCATAAAAAGGTTAGAGAGAGGCTCGTACGAGAGCTGGGGATATTGCTTAAAGCCCTTCCAGTTCGACTGCACCGAATTACCAAGAAGTGTATTGACTCAATCGACGATATCCTCTCTCTTCCAATGGTACTTCTACACAGAGACTTTTCCGCCTTCAATATCATGGTCGATCAACGCTCTTCCCACCTAGTCGGAGTCATTGACTGGGCTGAGGCGGAGATCGGTCCTTTCGGCCTAGACCTCCATTTTCTGCAGAGCATAACCGGAAAACTGCACTATGAGAAAGGATGGACGCGTTATGACGACTACGACAGCTTGCAGCAGGTCTTTTGGACAACTTTCAAAGATGAAGTTGGAGGCTTGTCGGATGATCGCATCGAAGCCATTCAACTATCCAGGATTACAGGCTTGTTGTTGTCCGAAGGTTTTACTAATCGATTTGCAAATGATTGTGAGCTTGTTCCCATTGGAGACGACGAACGTGGACGCTACAACATGCTATCCCTGGACGGATTCCTAATCAACCCCTCAACCATGTTCGAGGGCATTGAGTGAAGACATGGCAAGTCCAATGATTTACTTGGCAAAAGAAGGGTGTGTATCTAGTCTGGGAATAATAAAGTTCCATTATAGATTGGCTGAAAGAAATGAAACACGCGGTGAAGAAATACTCGGATGCAGAGTTAAAGCGAGCTAGTCTCAAAAAAGGCACACTTCAGGTCATCGTAGCAGTGCTTAATATTTCCAACAGATCTGTTACGAGATGAGTTGAAACGAATCGAATTTATGTTCTTGTCGTACGTCAATCATGTTGTATTTCCAATGTGCGTTCAGGCCCTTAATAGTCGGCAATGATAACCAGCTACAGCCACTTCGCCTTAAGCCCATTAAGCCAGCTTTCACGGCTGACCAACTTACCCTCAGTTATCTGAACGGAATATCCCTCCGCTTGTTTAATAACTAAATCCAGGGGTGGATAGACTTGTATGAATGGGTGGCTTGGATTGCAGATTCGGAAAGACAGGCTCTCACCTTTTAGCTTCTGGAGACATTCGCCACAGAAAGCCCGGTCATAGCAAATCTCGCAAAGGCTAAAGGTGCGGAATTCACTTTCTCGCGCATTGCACATACCATCACATCTGGCTCCTAGCTTGACGGGCACATCTGTCTCTGTATCCTCGCAAACCTCGCTGTTGACTAGGTTAGTATCGACAGTAACGGACTCGGAAGGTTGGACGTACCCAAGATTTCGAAGAGGTTTAGTAAACGCATAAGCAATCTGGGCATTCCGCTCATCTCCAATGCAAAGAAGTGCTCGTCCAAGATCCTTGTATGCCGAATAGTGTTCATTAACATCAGTATCTGTCAAAGCATCTAATGCGAGCCTCAACAGAGGTAGAATCACTGCTCGTGCCGTGTTTCGTTCACCGCGCAGTCTATACCAGCGTCCCACCAACGCTGAGATATGGGCCGCCGCACTTGTCCAGATCTGCCTGTGGTAAAAGTTTTGCTGGGAACTGAACTCTGTCAAACACCTGCTCAAGCGTAATAATTCACAAGAATCTTCCGTGATGCTTGGGTCATTAGCATGTTCGAAGTACAATGGTGCTAACGCGAGTGAAGATTTGACTGCCGCTATAGTGTCGGGATAATCTCTTAGGATTGATATCCATATATCAATCGCCATATACGCGTCTTTGTAATACTGATATTCCAGTATGCTGCATGCGAACTCAGCACAGGACTGGACAGTGGTGTTTCCACTTTTACCAGCGTGTAAAGCTGCTGCTATGAAGGCTTCTTTAGCAACATCGAGCTGCTGCGTCTCGTTGCAAGCAAACGCTATGAACTCGGCAGTATGTGTATAAGCCAAGAGGATTGAGCCTATGAAGGAATATGCCGATTTCCGATTGTCATCTGTGATAAGAGATTGGATAAGTCGAACCGTGCGACTGTAGTCTCCAACTTTGTTCGCGGTAAAGATCAACATAGACGCCGCATGAGAGCTGCGTGGGCAAAGTTCCAATGCCTCAATGCTTGCTTGTAGAGCACTGCTGTCATCTCCTAGCTCCATCTTTGCATCTGCAATGAACAGCAGTAAGGTTAATCGTTCTTCACTTAGCATCGTAGGAAAAGACTCAAAAGAGCTTTTAGCTGCGTCTATGGCTTCATCCCATTCTCGTAGTTCGCCTAATACCTGAGCCTGATATCTCAACGAGACCGCTCTAGATGTTGGATCATCGGCGTTATCAGCGTCAAGGCGAAATTCTTCCGCGGATGCTCGTAGGTGTCGAGTAGTCTTGATACACCTGAATGTAAAAGCGAGATTATAACGGAACCTGGGATCCGACAATTTGAGCAGTGATAGTGCTTCTAGAGTCTCAGTCGGGGCTATTCGCTCAGCTATCTGCTCAAAGGGCCTATTGGGGGCTAATGTCCATGGCACGTGTGGTTTTGCTCTCTAAATACGATGTTAGTATGTTTATCTTGCAAATTGCTCATGGGGTCACTTACAGTGGACATATACCCATGGAGGCCGATCATCACTTCTATCAAGCGGAAAGCCTCCTCGCCCTCATTCAGCCAATAATTGGCAACAGACCTTGCAAAAGACTCGAGAGGATTCAATAAAGAGTCTTGTTAATTTTTAGAAGTCCATTTCTGAAGAATGTCACATATTCTCTGGCTGAAAAGTTGACACATAAACTTGCGCCGATCCGAAACGGAATTATACCATGCGCCGAGACGGTCTTCGTCCTTGAACAAAGTCACGATCTCATCCGATAGCTTTCTGTACTTGGCAATACCGTGGCTTTGTGGGTCCTCTGGAACTTGCTCAAGATGATCTAGGAAGTGGTCTGCTGCGTATTGGAAATTATTGGGGTGGCCGTTATCTCGCTTCGTAATGTTTCCGTTGAGGAACATGACACAGGTCGTCGCTATTTGTATTTGCGGGAGCTCGTCATCATCAATCGCTGTGCCCATGTAGACTTCGACCCGGATTTCGAGATTGTCGGTCGTGTCAATATTCAATTTCTGTTCCTTCAGATGGCTCTTGTTCGTAGGGTTTTGTAGGTCCTGATGTATTGCATTTTCCCAGAGCAATCGGGGCTCTCCATCTTTCTTGTCACTCATCGTTTATGTGTAGCGATTCGTCCTGAAAGTCAATGTCGGCTGTGATAACTTCTGTTCAGTCGAGTCATTTTAGGAATGCGTAAGCTAAGATTCTAAGGAAGTGAGGTTGCAAGTAGATATATGCTATTGATGTAAGATTAGGCAGCAGCTGCCATAAGCTCCGCCTGTATTACGGCGACTACTAAGCGCACAGCCGGCTTAGTAGCCGCCCTGTATTACTGGCCGCGGTGCGGGGCAAGCTTGTGCTATTTTGTGCCTTTACCTGACGAGTCAGCTTGTCTAGACCAGTAATGAAGGAATAATTGCAGGGCAGGAATGCCAAAATAACAAGAGAGCTAAAAGGAGAAGTATATCCTTACGGATTGTTATTTATATATCCATGTAGTTATCTCAACACTAGTTAACTATATTCACAATTGTGCGTTCTATCTCTTTAGATATTATAATAGTTGTAAATTATACAGGAATTATAAAAGCTATTTAAATCTTACTTAAATTTATATATTTTAAGGTATTTCTTAAGAGATACTAGCCCAACCAGCCATACGCCGCTGAAAGAGATATCCTACTTTCTATAGGATGCCCAATAAGTAGGTAATATTTACTATTAAGCAAAGTACAAACTACTCTATGAGTCTAAGTGTTTTAGACAATTAATAATGGAAATTTAATCTCGCTTCTTAGTTTTTATATTCTCTAAGGCAGGTTCACTATCTCTTATACATATATTAAGAAGTGGGCTAACTTATTGGTGAGACTTTTTTGCTGGCTGGGCTGGGCTCGGCTCGAACCTGGGCGGAGAAACCGTGAGATTCCGTGTGGGGACGGAGTTTCCGCAAAAATTTGGAGCGGGAACAGCTCAGGTGCTGGTGACCTTCCCCGCATATCGGAGAACTGACCGGAGAAGATAAGCTAAGGAACATGTTAGTCTACTCTCTGAAGACAACTATAAGGAGATGGCAACTGTGACAAGCTTCGACAAGTTAGTATACAGAAACAGCTCTCGTCTGTCCTTCAGCAAGTTATGTTTTGTTTGTCTCCATAATGTCAACCGATTCTTTCCAAGTGGCTGTAGTCGGCCTTGGCGCCCTCGGCAGCGCAGCAGCCTACCATGTTGCTATCAAAGGCTCCAGCGTTATCGGCTTTGAGCAATACGACTTTGGCAACGTCTATGGATCTTCACACGATACATCTAGAATCGTCAGAACTTCTTATGGGTCGCCAGATTATGTCGCCCTTGCTCGTGCAGCCTACAAAGACTGGGCTGAGCTAGAACGCCGAAGCGGTCTTCAAATGCTCACCATCACCGGCGGCGTTGTCTTCTTCCCCAAATTGGCCGCCGACGAATCTTCTTTGAATAAGTTTGAGAAGAGTATGAGTGCTACTGAGTTTATGAGAAGTCTTGACGCAAACAGTATTCCATATGAACTTCTCAGCTCTCAGGAAGTCAAGAAACGATGGCCGGCTTTTGATGTCGCAGATGGTGTTCAGACTATATACACTGCTGATTCGGGTATGGTGCATGCTTCAAAGTCAGTTGCGACAATGCAGAACCAGGCTCGTCTGAATGGAGCTGTTTTGAAAGAAAAGACACGCGTGGATGCATTGATCCCAGGTGCCAACGGCAAGGGAATGACAATTGAGACATCTCAAGGGAGCTTTCACGCGAATAAGGTTATCTTGGCTTGCGACGCGTGGATAAACAAACTTATCGCGCCTCTTGGTACAAAGATTCCACTCCAGATCATGCAAGAGCAAGTCACCTACTACAAACCAGCCGATGTCATGCCTTTTGACGAAACCAAGTTTCCAGTTTGGATCTGGGCTGGTGACCGATACTTCTACGGATTTCCAACATTTGGTGAGCCCGCCATCAAGGCAGGTCGCGATACTTCCAACAATTTCATGACGCCTGAGGAACGCACTTTCGTCCCGTCAGAAGACCTGTTCAACGAATTGACGGGTTTCATGGGCAATCTCATACCCAACAAGGGAAAGCCGATTCGGACAGTGACTTGCCAATACGCTATTACGCCTGATCGTCAATTCATCATTAGTCCACTGAGGAGCCATCCCAATGTCATTGTCGGTTTGGGCGGAGGCCATGCATTCAAGTTTGCTCCAGCTATCGGTCGTGTCCTCGCAGAGCTTGCTATAGATGGAGAGACAAAGGAGGATATCTCAAACTTTGGTATCCCCAAGGGGGCATCAGATAGTAAACTTTAGAAGTAAATAGAGACAATAAGTCATAAACCCATATTTTTTATCTAATCGATTCGTATTGTTGTTTTGTGTAGTATAGCTGAAAAGATTCAGCCATCGCACTTATCGTAAGAAAAGCCGGAGATGGAGGGTGCACGGAATTTTAAGCAAGCCGAGCCAAGGGAGCGGCTGTTTTTAGCGGCTCGCACCCCGCACTTTTGCGTTGACCATACATAACCAACCACCAAATACCAGCTGAGCTCAACCCCAACTCTTGAGAACCGAAAACACGACAAAATGAGTGCACCAAGATCTAGACAGTACCGACGCGTAGCCCAGGCTTGTGATAATTGCCGGTACAGTTCCTTCACCGCATTCCAACTGCAATTGCTCACATTGACAGCCGAAAAAAGACACGTTGTCCAGGCGAAAGACCACGATGTTCGGCCTGCACTCGCCTTCGCCAGGAGTGCTCATTCACTGATCCTAATTATATGAATGACGATACTGTAGGTGGGATGGAAAATCGCATGGTAAGGATAGCGATGCTCGCCTCTGGGATAATACTAAGACAGACAGTCCAATCGCCTTGAACAGCTTGAAGATAAGCTGGACAGTCTCATAAATAGAATACCGCATGTCTCTATAATCACTACGAAATATCAGCGAGCTAACTATGTACCAGGCCTCAGTCAATGCAAGAAACCACGCCAACCTCCACCACCGGGAATAATCTTCTACCATCAATTTCATCAACCTCTCCCCATACAATCCTTCCGTTATCGTAGGCCATCGTCTTCGAAATATTTTTCTCTTCTAACCAATAGTAGAACAGCCATATCACCCGATATAACTGCAAGAGCAGTCGACTTTTACTTCCGACACATTCACCGCCAACCTTTGTGGCTATTGAGGGAACGCCCTTTACATCCTTCAGATACATCTGAAGATCTGGTATATGCGATATTAGCACTAAGCACCGCCTACCGATCAAGTGGAGACAACCTCCAAAGTCCAGACTTTTACAACAAAACTGCTCGCAGGGGCGTAATGCTCAAAATTGCTGAAGGAAGAGTTACCATTAGGAGTGCTCAAGCCCTATGTCTCTTGGCATACTTTAGCTTTATCTGTAAGGCCATACCCACCTAAGTCCGGTCGGTATTATGGATTACTAACAGGGGAGTAGCTGGTGATATTGCCATGGCTGCCTTTGATATAGCAACAGTCAAGAACTTAATCCCCCTTATACCCGGAATTGACCGAGATCTGTGCAGCTCCCAAGAAAAGTCTAGACTATTCTGGAGTATTCAGTTCTTGAGCTATGCCTGTGGAGGTCCTATGCTGTTACCTTCTATACCAGAAGGTATTGAGTCTCCGCGAATGCTTACGGTAGAGGGTCGCGATGCACTCACCAACTGCATCCCATTACCCCGGGCAGCCGACGCAGGCTTAAAAGAAACCCTTGTTGGCATCTGGTCCCAATCAATTAAAACTTGCAGCCTTTGGCGAGATGTCAGGCTCTACGTGGCCACGTGTTTTGAAGGACTCGCTAAACGTCCTTGGCATCCTGATTCAGACTACACAAGGCTATGCTCGCAATTGCTGGATGTGGAGATGGTCTATCCCATAGCATTGAGTTATAACGCTGTCAAATTCCCTGAAGTCTCGCCGCAAGAGGTTGAGGCAAATCGCACCGATTGGCTGCCGTGGCTCAGAGTGCAGATAACCTACCACGCAATCCATTGCTCAACCATCCATCTCTCTATACACTAATGGCACAAACACCAAGTAATAGGTTAGGTGGAGACTCCTTCTGGAGAGCGTCTTACTTAAAAGCCTTGAGACATTGTACTTGGATCTCAAGGCTTATCAGAACAGCAGAGGAGAAGGGCCTTCGACTCACTGATCCTTTCTTTGCCCAAGCCGCAGCGATTGCCAGCACCCTTCATTTGTACTGGACACGAACAAGCGACAGCCAATTGCAGGCATCGTCTGTCAGAAACCTTGAAGTTTGCCGAAACCTCGTCAGGGAGATGGCGTCATGTTGGCCGGTTTGTAAAACAATTGTATGTCTGACCCATTCTGAATATGTATTTCCGTCCGTCTTGGCTGACGTAAGTATTTTTAGCAACATGCCCTGGACCAATTTATCGAATCCACTGATCGCCCAAGTCAAACGACGGACAGACCGTCTCCGGCTGTTGTCAGAGCATCTCTTATCTGGATCTTGTTAGACGTAGCGGCTCCTCAGTTTCCCAATTACCACGACCAGAGTCGTCATGGGAGGGATATTTGGAGTGGTCATGCGGCTACTGAGGACGAGGATGGCTTGCCGAGGTCTGAGATGAGTTCGCCACCACATGATATGAGAGAGTCAACTGCTCAATACGCTTCACCTCCGGCTTGGGTATCAGAGAGGAGAGAAATGGGTGTGATGGAGGTGGACGAGACGCCACATAATAACGGTATTATTGATCACTTGAGCACGCATGATCTAGCATGGGGACCTTGGGAGAATTTAGGGCCGATGAGCGAGAATTTCAGCATGAACATGGACTGGTGGGACATGAACCACTTTTGAGCTTCCTGTCCCGGATAGCAGATGCCATATTGGGACGGTTTGCCCGAGACCCTGGCCTTATACGTCAATCACTTCTTATCCTGTCGAAATGCGGAAATATGATTAACGATTCCGTTATTGAGGAGAAACGAATCCGTTACATGGCTTGGCTTCGTTAACGGGGATTGACACCAAGGTTGTTTAATCCGGATTTCCAACCAATCAGAGCCTAGCTTGGCGAACCACCGCGTATCAGCTATATGTACCAGGTGCTATAGTCTGTAACTTGGCAGGGGGGTTTTGTCGGGGGACATGCTAGATTTGGCTAGTTAAAACACAAAACTCCTTGATATTCCCCGGGGCTTAACCCGATACAGAAGCTTCATCGGCGCACGAGCCTGTTTCCCCTTAACCAAAGCCTCGGTTTTCATTTTTCAATCACTTTTCAGGGGACATTGTTTTTTTCATATGCAGGAGACTCGTTAGCTCGTCTGGGAATGAACTGCCGTACCGTAATGGTTACAGTTGACCCCCCAGCATCGCAGTGGCGTACAGCATTGTTCATAGCGCAGTGGATTAAGAGCAATTCTGGGATTTAGGAGTGTCATATAAAATGATATGCCCCGTAATCCCTCACAAGGGAGCTGAATCCTGACAAACTTTATCTTTTGGGCCTCCTGGCACTCTTGCTTTTGTTTGTTTCTGGGAAGCAAACTGGCTCGCGCGCATCATGGCTGCGACAATTGAGAACCGTGGGCCTGAGCTCATGGCAGTCAATATTGTGTTTCTGGTCATGGCTGGTATTACGTGCATTTTGCGAGCTTATGTGCGATGTTTCATGGTGAAGGCATTTAGGATGGACGATTGGCTTATGATTCTGGCGATGGTATGAGTTTTTTTTTCGTCGGGCTTTCTTGGCAATTCTAATTATCCCAGGTATTCTTTACACTATACGGCACATTCTCCAACACTGGTGTCACGTATGGTACTGGTCGACACCATGACGACCTGGAACCAGCTGCGATCACTTCAGCCATGATGGTGAGCTATCTCCATCTCTCACCCAAACATTTCTAACTTTTGTGTAGTGCTGGTGGTTTTGTTTCCTTTGGTACTGCCTCACCATGGTATCTTGCAAGCTTTCGATCGGTTATTTCCTCCTCGCTGTCGCAAACAGCAAGCCCCAACGATGGATCATCTACCTCGCCATGTTCTCGACCGCTCTCTCTGGAATCATCTTTTTCTTTGTTACTCTATTCCAATGCCATCCAATAAGCTTCTTCTGGAACAAGGACCAATCGGGCTCATGCGTCGACGCCGGCGTTATTATTGGCTTAGCGACTCTATACAGCGTGTTTGCTGTTCTTTCGGATTTCGTCTTCGCACTTCTGCCAGCGTTTATCATCTGGAATCTACAGCTTCATAAGAGGACGAAGTATGCTCTGATTCCTCTTCTTGCTATGGGCTGCGTGTAAGTTGACCCAGCTGATCTCATCAACTCATCGATAATGTTACTGACGATAGATATAGTGCGAGTGCCGCTGTCATTACTCGATTTCCATACCTGCCCTACTTCAGAAAGCCTGACTATCTCTGTAAGAAGACCCCATATATATATATATATGCCAACACACTGACCAAATGTTATTAGGGAATACCACGGACATTGCTATATGGTCAACCATTGAACAAGGCTTGGCAATCACTGCTAGTAGTATGGCAACCCTTCGTCCACTGATCAAACTAGTCGCCTTTCGTTTTGGCTTCACCAGCAAGCCCTTTTCGGGTCCATCTGGCTACAGGTCATCACGCGCTCCTGGACCAGGAACGCCAGCCGACTTTTCTCGAAACAAGGCTTATACTCTTACGTCTGTTAACCGACAGGAAGCTCCGTCTTCTTTCCCCATGGACATGGAGGTCGGAATTAAGAGGGAGATAAAGTGGGAAGTTGAGGTCTCAACTACGCCCAGTAATGAGAGCCAAGAGCAGCTGAATTCGCCTAGCAGTTGGAGAAACAAACCCGCTGCGACATGAGAAACGTCGGGCTAGTCAATGTCAGAAGTAAATAGTAGCTGGAAATATACCCAGAGATAATAATTAATTCATTCGTTACTATTCACTTTGCGTCGCCTAGGCAGTGATATAGATGCCCATTCCCTCACGAGGCACTTCGGCTATATGGCTCAAACGGAAGAACAACCGAAATAATTGCCATCGCAAGGAACAATGCAACCGAGATATACAATGGGGTGACAGTCGCGGTGTCAGCTGTTACCGCAATTACAGCAGAGAGAAGACCCATGAGACGGTTCAAAGAAACTCCAATTCCGTTGCCTGTCGTTCGATGCGCAGAAGGGAAAACTTCGGCCGTATATGCGTACAGCGTTCCATAGTAGAGATTAATACAGACAGCTGTAACCGATTAGCAAATATTGCCACAGAATGGAAATAGGATGTACTTACAAATGCGACTACTGATGGCGAGGTTCTGAGCTGGAGTCTTGATAATTGTATAGCAGAAGAAGAATATAGCTGTGATAACAGCTCCAATCGCCATGGTATATCGTCGACCGAGAAACTTGACTTCAGCAAGGCCAGCGGCAATAAGAGGTCCGAAGATGGCGCATATGTTTGTGATAGTATAGTCACGCCAGGTTTCAGAGAAAGTAGGCTTGTAGTCTGGAAGACGGGTGCTAATAAGGGATCTGTACCTGTTAGTTACTATCCAATTCTGATCAAGCTGGACTTACGGGAGATAAAGGAAGAAGAGTGGATATCCAAGGCCGATCAATGTCCAAGATAACCAAATCAGACTAGTTGAAAGAGCCAGTTTCTTGGTTGAGAAGAGCCCCTTGACGTGACCGACGAGGCTCTTTCCAAGGCCCTGAACACCTGAGCCATGTATCCCGCCTTGCTCAGAGGCATTAGTCGATCCACATGTCTGGAGGCTCTCCACAGCCAAAGAACAAGGTCGACGATAAGTGCTTGCGAGATTCTGAAGCATTAATACAACTTCTTCCTCCTTGCCCGATGTTACCAAGAACTTGGGAGTCTCAGGCAATCGAATGATCAGGATACGTAACGCAGACATGACAAACATCAGCGTGCCACCAGTGAACATTATAAGTCTCCATGCTTTGTTGTTCTGCCAAGTGCATGTCTCGGTCGCTGCGACGCAGGTCCATTCGGGTCGAGCTGTAAGGAAAAGAGTTATCATCAGTCTAACATGTTTGACAAGAGGGACTTACAGTAGTAGCCCCAAGCGATGAAGCCAGCAGACGCTTGACCGACGCCCCACCATCCAGCCATGGCAGTAATAATCCACTGCTGCCTAGCAGGAACAAATTCCAACATGACAGTTGGATCCAAGACAAGGTTTCCACCAGCTCCAAAACCAAGGAATGCCACAAAGACACAAAAGGCAACCCAATTTGGACCAGCTCCTGCGACGATACAAGCGATAGCGGCGATGAAAAGAGTTGTGTTGAAGGCGATTTTTCGACCGATGATATCAGCACCAAAACCCCAGAACAGAGCACCCATCTGGAGTCCAGCGTAAAGGGCCATGGTTGAGCCGGTAGGATAGCCTCCATGGCCGATCTCAAGGTAAGCTTGGCCAGCTGCGACGCTTTGGAGGAAAGCGACCAGGGAGTCAGCTGCGAAGCCGAAGCCTGTTAGGCAGCATAGCTTGAGGTGAAAGCCCGTCCATCCAATTTCGTTGATAGCCTCGTTGACAAGATGGATCTTGGCAGAGAGGATGGGATCTGTAGTGGTACCGAGCTCATTGGCGGTGCTTAGGTGGGATACTACATGATAGGATACATCATCAGGAGTAGATGTGTCCTTCTCGGTATGTGTATGACCCTCTTTTGCAGGGCCAGTTGGAGTAGGGTCTTCAAGATGTGACATTGTATCGAATGTTGATGAGGGATTGTCAAGCGAGAATATGGAGACAAGGCTCGTTTTTAAGCTGAACCCGGACCTATCCATGATATCCCCAGATTACACCCTCGGCTATCCAAGATACAGTGGAAATGAATCCTACTACCCCATAAACTGGATCTACAGAAGGCGGGGTGTAGAGCTAAGATACGGGCACCAATAATAGGACAGGTTACTATCAAGCCAAGACTATCTAAGCTCTTAGGGTTTGCTACTGACTAGGATAAGTCTTGTGAGCAGGTTCAAGGCTATAGATTTCAGATTTACTTTATTATTTTGAAAAAACGATAGAATAAATAACTATTATAAGATCGGATATCTCAGGCAAAATATTTATTAAGTAAATATTCTTTGTATTTACTAATTCCTGCTACGTGCTTGTGGCCTTGACTTTGGGCATCAGTAATTTGGCAGATTCCAATGTCCAAGGTTACCGTGAATATCATTGGCTAGTGGCCTTATAGCCCAAGATTGGGTTGGATCCGTGTTTATCATGACGAGCCCCGAAGCGAAGTCGGATGCGGACCGACGCGGATTCTTCCCGAGTCTCAACCCCAGAGGGACGGATTCTCCGCCATCATATTCCGACCAGGCCCGAAGGCCGAAAGTAGCTCCGTAAGCTTATACAATATCACTGCAGATAGTTCACTCCAGCTTCAACAACGGACGATCCTAGAATAATAATCTATTCATTTGTCACATACTTATTATGCCGCCTTGCAAAACTATAAAGCTCCTTAATTATTCTAAGAGCTGCAATCTAAAGTGCTCATATACCTTAAAACGCAAGATTTTCAAACATGCCCGTAATAAAGACTTGCTGTCCCGAGGTTTCAAAGCTATCGTCACCAAAGGTGGGTTCCAGGATAGCACCTAAATTTGTTATTTCCTTTTTCATTACTAACTCAATTTGGGGATGTTGCTTTCTCTCACCATCGAAAAATAATTTCAGCCCCGGCCCTTCTACCCAAGCCCTATATGAATTACAATTGTCATAATCGCAGCTGCGAAATTAATGTTTCTTAACGCCACTGAGCCGGTTCTTGCCCGCTCCTTCAATTGTCGAAGATATATCACACATCTAAAACATGAGATAGGCGCTACAAATTACTAGGGTGAGCACTTTCTGAATAAAAAGGCCATGCCAGACGGGAATAAGAGCTTCCTACTCGGCTTATGAGAGCTCTTAAGAAAGTCTAAAACAAGCTAAAGAGGCTGAATCAAAAGCAATTTTCTCCATGTCAAGCTTTATAATGAACTCTTGAGCAAGTTACGAGGACAGCCACCAAGACTTAGGTCTTCAGCAGCGGCATAGAAACAACCCAAGCATCACGCCCGGAATTTCAAACCCAGGCATGGTCTATCGTCATGATTCGCTTGTGGAATGACATGATTAGTTCGTTATGTTGCTGAGTGTTACCCAAGGTCCACAACGAGGGCCCCGTGCCTGTTCAGGGCTGGGGCCTCTTTTGCCCGACAAAGTCAATTGACTAGTTCCCGGGCGGGGTCCAGCAGCCACTTGGTTAAATAAAACGTAATATCTGACATCATTAACAGAGTCCGAAGCAGTTCAGGAAGCCTTATCATCCTGGTTGTTAAGATGTCCAGAAATCAAGTTTATCCTTTCTTTCTTTCTTTACAGGTCTGATTTCACGTCAGTCAATCTTTAAGGAAGACTTTGTTAGAGATACCATTGAAAGTCGCCTTTCCAGAATGATACCAGATACTAAAGTTTCAGGATGCTCACATCTCTAATGGTTTATGAGTAGAGTGACAAAAGCGAGGTTGCTCTGCCAGCTCGGTCAGGGGCAGACTTGTTGAGCTTGATGACTTTATGGCAGGAAGTTTGCCGAATTTCAATTATGGGCGTGACTGCTTCCCTAAGAAAAGTCAAATCTATGACTCCCAAGATGCGTGCAAAATAACATTAGTAAACAGGATGAAGGGACTTGGTTGGCGCTCACACCACTCAACCATGCCGGCGATTTCATTATCCAAGCTCCTCAAGGATTATGCCAAGCGAACACTCTAGAGCTATACAGCAACCACTACAACAAAAGCTGTCGTCACCTCTACCTTCACCGCTGCCCTCGGGAAACAAGCAGAATCCCTTCGAAGCATTGACTCTCTTGCAGGAGGGTGTATCTGGCAGCGGCTTATTGGTATTTCACTCAACGACATCATTTCGCAGGCCATAAAATGACGAATTGAACTATCGCATTACTATGCATCTTTTAGCCTCGAAATTCTCAGCTGAAGAATTACGTTGGATATCCCAAATAAGTTGTTGTATTGAAATTGGCTTTCGCGCCGTTGACCAAATCGTCAGGCCGCGGCTTATCGGCACTTTAGTCATCCCCGGCACCCAATAGTACGGCTCAAAAGGTTCGGGACGGTGAGATCCAAGAAACAAGCTTTCGATAGTTTAATAAATCGGCCAGAGCTACTTGCAACGACGGTTAGACCCTCGATTGTGATGACATGGCTTCGGGAATCACAGATACTTTTCACAAACTAGTGGATGATTGCCTGGGGGGTCCCGGTTGGCGTAGGTGGCTGCCAACTTTCAGCTATTCTTTAATGCTTAGTTGTGTTGTCCGAAACCACCATGAACAATGTTCAAGACTTGTAAGACCCTTTGCCTAACTAATATGAAAAGATCTTGGGTAAGAGAAACGAGGCTGAGCTTATTGAGATTAGAAATGGACATGGAATTACTGTCAATGAGTGCTACCATCGAAATAAAAGCGTAAGCTTCGGTGGTATTCCAGCTTCGGGACTCGGCTACACGGCTGATTGTCAGGGGTTTCCCTGTTGCCGAATATGCTTCAATAAAAGTTCGTCTTTGCAACCCTTGGCGTCGCACTCCCGAATTATCCGTTCTTTGGCAATAACATCATCTAACGGATCAAGGCCCCATTGATGTAATTGGGTGATATAACAATTGCCACCACTAACGACTTCGTTCAGAATGTTATATCAAGTCTGTCCTTTGGGATTGGAAGCAGCATCACCAGATATGACGCAGCTTGTCTAGATGGAGGTCATTAGCGCAGGTAACTAACAGTTGACTTCATGCAGTCTCTCGGCCCATGATACCGATTCAGCCCCAGCCCTAAGCAGTTGAGCCGCTTCGTATAGGGGTTTTTCGACGTCATTCTGCCTCTGTAGTCTATCAACAGCGAGATCTGGGACCCCTTTTCAGAGTCCGACTTACACAAGACCCTGAGATTACTCTAACAGAGGCAAGAAACGTTGATCGGCATGTGAATGAAGACAGTCTATGGTTCTCTGAACCTGCCAAAAATAGTCATCTGTCACACGGAAGACGTCAGTGAGAATTCAAAGATAAAAGGCAGCAGCCCATCTCGTTGGAAGACTTCTCTCTCTTCATCAGACAGACATCAGACAACATCAGCTCCAAGCCTCTTCAACATCAGACCCTGGCAAGCACTACCTTACCTGGCCATCCTCTTGGCCCAATTACTATCTTCACTCAACCCCAATCAACTATAAAGATCTTAAATCAGCCACAATGACTCAGCTCACCAAGGTTCTCATCATCCTCGCCTTCACCAGCGCCACCCTCGGCGCTCCGGTCAACAAGCCGCGCCAGCTCGCCGGCGAAGGCGATTTTTTCGACTCCGTCTTCAGCGGCACCGACAATGGTGTTGGCTACGGCGTCGAGAACGCTGAAGACCACGTCGCCGAACTCCTCGGCGGCACTCCCTCCCAGGGTGGCGGCACTGGCGGCGGCGCTGGTGGCCCTCCCCCTCCCCCACCACCAAAGAAGATGGTTAAGAAGATGGTCAAGCGACAGGCCGACAAGATTGCCAACGGCGCTGCTGGCGACCTGGACACCCTTCACCTAACTGGACCTGCGGGAATCGTCCAGAATGATGGAGATGCTGTTGATGGACAGTTGACTGGGGATGCGGCCACTCTTGGAGCTCAGATTGGAGGAGATGAGGAGGATTTTCTTGAGCGTGCGGGTGACTTGGTTCCAAACCAGATGCCTGCTGCCTCAGGTACTTGAAAGCTTAACTATACTTCATGAGGGCTAGTGGAGAGATATCTGTTAAGGAGTATTAGGCGAATTGGTAGCGCATTGAGCGATGCAGCGTTTTGTATAGTATTGAGGTAAAAGTCCTAACAATATCTGCTATAATCTGCTTATAAGCTGCAATTGTTACACGTGATTCTATTACATCTTCCATCAAATGTTGGTATTACTATAGGCCTCTAACTAAAGTCGGATACGGACAGACACGGATTCTTCCGAATCTCAGCTGAATAAATTCGGTCTCAGAAAGGGATTCTCCGCCGAACCGTTCCGACCAGCCAGATATCCCCGATAACTTAAGGTGCGGAGTGGTATACCGTGTTAAGGTAGAAATTTAGAATAGCATTTAAACAAGATCTGATGGAGTACGAGAAACGCTTGCAACTATGTCTCTCTACATCTCATTTTCTTTCATCCCATATTCCTTCTCGGTTGCAGGCCTCGCGGTACTTGTATCCCTGCTAACAACATCCCGGCCACCCAAGATCATTACACCAGCATTTCCCAAAGTCACCATAACCACGGCCCGTGCCCTGCCTGCTTCCTGGTATCGATCCAAGGAAGTCTACGAACTAGAGAGAAGGGCTGTTTTCGCCAAGTGGATTCTCACTAGCTACAAGCTCTGGTTCACGGAAGTTGGCTCATGGGTCAGATTTGAGCAAGCAGGTTTTCCATTCTTCCTTGTCAAGAATAATCAGGGACATATCAATGGGTTCCACAACATATGCCGACACAGGGCCTTCCCTATCATGGCCAGTGACCAAAGGAAAGTCGAGTATTCTATCTTGCATATACCATGGTTGGTCAGATCGTCTCAACGGTCAACTTACGAAGGCTCCAGGATATGATGACATGGTAGGTTTCGACAAGTCCAATAACGGTCTTCTACCTATTCATGTTCATGTTGGCGCCAAGGGCCTTATCTGGGTCAATCCGGATGCTTCAAAGACACCCGAGGACTTTTCAGCCGAGTTCAAAAACATCGATCAAATAGCAAGACATGAAGGATTCAATTTTGAGGCCTACCACTTTGATCATAGCTGGGGAATGAGCGGTGACTACAACTGAAATACTTTCGCATATAACTACAACGAGTGTTATCATTGCAAAACAGCACACCCAGATGCTGCTAACTTATCAGATCTGTCAGCTACAAAGTCGACACCAAGGGCGGTAACATCGAGCATTTGCCAACACAAAGGCAGAGAAAGAAGACCAGGGTCTCAAGGTTGTGAGCAACTATTACTTCCCAACGTCTTTATGACCGTTTCGTAAGTTCAAGCTCTCCATCCCATACTCTAGCATCATCTAACACCCTAGTCCCAACTTCTTCTACATGATACGATGCGTGCCAACTTCTCCTGGCCATTTCTCTATGGAATACGACGTTTATCGACACAACAACGCTACTGATGAGGACTTCCAGACAATTGATTCGATTTTCAAGAGGATTCTGGCTGAAGATAAATGGCTTTGCAATAATGCGCAGAAGAATCTTAACGCGGGTGTTTTTGTCAACGGGGAAATGCATCCCAAGATAGAACAAGGTCCGCTTTACTTCCAGCATCGTGTTAGAGGAATTTTGAATGATCATTATCAGTTGGAGAAGGCTGCGGGGAAGGAGATCAATCCGACGCAGCAGTTACATCTGGTTTGCGTGGAACAGAGACCGATATGGTATTTTGCTCTGGGTTGGCTTGTGGGGAGGACGCTAAGGAACTGATCTTGTAGAGGGATACAGATACCATTTATGTCCCAGATGACCAGGAGATAGATGGTGAAAAGGCTAGTTATTCAAAGGAAGCACAAATAAGAGATTGTTCTAGTCGTAGAGACGCAATCAAGTGTGAAGCACATAAAATCATCATGTTCATTAACTCCTAACTACTATCGTGTACTATAGATAAATAGGCCGTAATTGCATTATTAAAATCCCAATCCCATTAGATCCTTACTTGGATGTAAAGTAGGAGCTGATATCATTATCCTCGCCACACTTCTGACACTTGTGGATAACAGGCTTGTTCAAACCAGAACCAGGCGCAACAGCACCAGTGATAGGTCTATGCTCATCAAGCTTGCGCTCAGTTTGAGGCTCACTCTTGAACAGATCCTTCTTGTCCTGGTTAGGATCCTTCTCCACGGGCTTCTCATCCTTGTGACGAGACATGGCAGCGGCTGTTCCAGCTCCAGCAGCGGAAGCACCTAGACCAGCTGCAGTACCGTAGTGATGATCCTTCTTCTGAGGTTCAACAGAAGCAGGCTGGGTTGAGCGGGTGGTGTTGAGGTCGTCATCATACGCAACGCCGGAGGGAGTGCCGGATGAGAGAGTGTTGTACTTTCCGGCATTAGCCCTCTCAGCGAGTGTTGGGTGGTGACCTTGTCCAGACTGAGTCTGGCCCTGAGAGAAAGGCTCGGTCTTGGAGCTATTAAAGGCAGATGAGGAAGTACCCATAGGACCTCCAGTGCCAGTAGTTCTAGACTGGGATCCCATTGAGCTGTCGTTGCTCAGGAATCGATCATCTTGCTTATTAGACTCATACGAGGCAAGGCCAGCAGCACCAAGACCGGCAGCAGTACCGGCAGCGAGACCAGTGCCTCGGTGAGAGCTCTCCTGAGGATGGGACTGAGAGGTTGGGTCAATGGTAGAGGACTGGGTAAGGTGAGTTCCCTGGGACTCAAGGCCTCGGTTGGACTCAAGCCCATGCTGATCACCAGATTGATGTTCACGACCGGCGCGAGAAGCCAAAGCACCAGCACCAAGGCCAGCAGCCGTACCAGCGGCGAGATCCCTGCCGCGGTGAGAGTGAGGCTCTTGCTGCTGATAAGTCTGAGAAGTTGGCTGCATGGTAGAAGTCTGAGTAGGCTGGGGCTGGGCTGCCTGCGACTCAAAGCCCCTGTTGGACTCAAGTCCAGGTTGCTGCTCATGCTCCCGACCAGATCGAGAGGCCAAGGCCCCGGCACCAAGACCAGCAGCGGTACCAGCGGCCAGGCCCGCACCACGGTGGGAGTCGTGTTGTTGACCAGCGGGGTCCTTGTGAGAGAAGTTGGCAGGCTGGTCTCGCTGAGTAGAGTCAAGAGCAGAAGGCTGAGTAGAGCCTGGCTTCTGCTGACCAGAGTGATGGTGGCCAGCCTGGGAAGCAAGTGCTCCAGCACTTAGACCAGCGGCAGTACCCTTGGTGAGGCTATGGTCTCCGTGAGAACCTTGTTGCTGGTAAGGCTGGGCAGTTTGGTTGGTAGTAGAAGGGGTACCAGTAGGGCCAACTCTTTGAGCATCATGGCCTGCAGGTTGGGCAGTTCGTTTGTCGCGTTGACCGTAGTGACCCGCCAAAGCTCCAGCTCCAAGACCAGCAGCAGCACCAGTCGCAAGTCCAGCACCACGGTGAGAATCGTGCTGAGGCTGCTGGGTAGCACCATGCTGCTGGCTGTAATCTCTAGTAGAATCCAATCCAGAAGCAGGATACTGAGTCGCATGCTGAACCGCAGGCTCCTGATGAGCAGTTTCACGCCGTGTCTTATCATCATGATCCTGATGAGCAGCCCACGCAGCTCCCGCTCCAGCAGCAGCCATAGGCGCCGCCTTGGAGTGATGATGTCTCTCTTTATCAGCCTCATGCTCAGCCTTGGCCTGTTCCTCAGTCTTATCCTTGGATCCACGACGATGGAAGAGAGCACCGAGCTTGCTCTCGCCCTTCTCCTTAGGCTCCTTGTGTTTCTCCTCCTTGAGTTCTTTGTGGTGAGATTCCTTGTCCTTGTGGTCGATTAAGGGGAAAGATCGATCCTTATGTTCCTTGTTGTCCTCGGGGTGAGACTCAGTCTTGGTGGTCTCATCGGCATGGCGTCTCTTGTTGAGCTCGTGGGCTCCGAGAGCACCGGCACCAGCGGCACCAGCTGCAGTAGCACCCTCCTTCAAGTGAGAGTCTCGGCTGGGGTCCTCCTGGGCCTGTCGCTGGGCATCATGAGGGTTGGTAGAGGATGTCTTGTGATCGTCGCCGCGTTGGTGGAGGAATGTACCGCTCTCGAGGGTACCTGCAGTTCTAGTTGGCTCGGTCGCGCCGGTATGGACTTGTCGGTGACGCTCGGCTTCGTCTTCAGGGCTGCCATGGCCGATGACAGTGTTGTGAACACCTCCGCCAGGGAGATCTCCCCAGTAGGGATTTTCCTGGGAAGATGGTGCAGTAGTACCAGTAGCAGTGGTGCCCTCCTTGCCTGCAAGGTTGGTTGTCTCACCCAAACCACCAGCGGTAGCAGAGCCTGTAGTTCTGTCGAGCGGATCGTTACGTCGCTCAGTCTCCAGGGGGTCGCGTCTCTGTGACTCAAGAGGATCGCGTCGCTCAGACTGGAGAGGATCATTACGTCGCTCAGCCTCTAGGGGATCGCGTCGCTCAGAGATGGGATCTTGGGTAGGCTTATAAGAAGTAGGATCGGTTGACTCAGTCAGACCAACACCAGAGTCCTTGTGCGCATGGCCCCGAGGATCGTCAGCCTTGTGAAGCTTGTTCTGTTCATAGCCCTTGGAGTAGCCTTCGGTGGTTTGGCTGGGCTCCATCTCCTCTGTAGGGAATGATCCTGGAGGGTGCTGGGTGGAAGTGGTGTCCTTGGACTCCCCAGAGTGGAGGATGTTTTTGACTTTGTCGCCCAGACTGCTCATGGTGAATGTCGTTTGTGGATAAGGATATGGGTATCAAGAAGGGATCGCTGGGTATTATTGTGTTTGTGGTCGTGAGAGTTTGGTATTTCTGCAGTTTGTCAACGCCATCTTCTCCTCATATACTTCCTCGTCAAGCTCCCAAGCAGGTTGATCATGATGGATTGCAACGAGCTACGTCGTCGACATCATAATGACCGCCACGGGAACTAACAGATCGTGTGGGGTGCTGCTAAATCTGTGATTGCCCTCTAGATTTCCCAGCTTTGTCGCTCAACATGCCTGTCGATCTTACCGACTTGGGCCAAGCCTCGACGCCAACGTCGTCATCCACATGTCTTAGCTCCCCGTTTTCAGAGCCAAGCAAGCCGATAACAGCTATCGCAGTCTCGATCATAATTGTGCATCATATGATCTTCGCTGGGATTACGTCGGTTGTGTTATTTCCCTGGTCGACACCTTCAGCCGCATGCGCTATATAGCGGCAATTGCATCATTTCAGCTTAAATGGGCATGTGCACAGAATGAATGGCTGGAATTGCCCAGCTTTTATAAGGGTGAAAACAAGATTGCGGTTATGGCGTGCTTAGTGAATGTAAACTCGGTGAGTCGGTGTGCAATACTGTAGCTGTCTGTCTACAAGCTGGTCGTGCGACAAGATGTGAAACTCTAAACCATGCGGTGCACGGCAGAGCGTAGTGTAAACTCTGAAATTATCTGCGTGTCTGGTTAGCTCTATGCAGGTAATTATACTATAGTTACTGCCTACCATAGATCAATCGTCTTTTTTAATAACTATAAATTAATAATTATCTAACTTTAATTGTAGTGTCAATATATTAATTGGAGTATTAAAAATATGTAAAATCTTAAAAAGTACTTCGAGAGGGAGCTACCCTAGAGAACACATCTGTATCAGGAAACAAGGCCTGTAAACGCTTCAAAGATCGACATATCAAGAGGCAATAGTGTGTATTCTTGTAATCAAAGTTGCATGGATATATTCTGGCGCTTTAATTATATGTTGCTCTAGTCACAAACCTTTCATGACCTAAGTGGTATGTCACTTGGTTAGTCGGAGTTGCGAACTCGCTTACTCCGCGAGAAATAAGAGGGAACAGAAAAGGGGAATAGTGTATAAAACCTCTGACATGCCACACTTTATCTTGACAGCTTGTAATCAATCTTGAGCTTCCATGTATGGACTTTTGGCTGCTCGTTCCCCTGCATGTATCCCCACGTGCCTGAAATGATGATATTCAAAGTCTTGACGTCACTCCCGTACCCCCAGCTTCAGCCTCTCCCACTTCGCGTTCAACACCAATGATTCGCTCGTCTATTTTCAGAATCCTCAGCCACAACTTCCATCAGGTATCACCATTCTAAACCCGAAGCATCCGATCAACTATTCCTAATACATCTCAAAACATGGGGTAGGACAAAAAAACCGATTGCACCAAGGATCATTAACAAACCTCGTGTTTTTGTTTTATATATGTCATCTTATGGCAGCTTATCCAATCGCTTGGTGGGCTGTGTAGCTGATCACCATCTTGTGGAACGAGCTACGCGCGGCCGGCGTTTCTTTTTATAGTAACATGGGTAATACGAGATAATATCTCCGCATGTCAGGCAACAAAGAAAATCAGTCTTCTACCAACTACTTCTGGGGCTATCTTTCCTTTTAGCTGACGCGACCTGACTTGAGCTTTCTCTATTTTCTTTTTCTTTTATTAAGCTTTTTAATTAAGATGCGTTTTCTCTCCCTTGCTCCGTTTTTGGCGTTGCCCGCGCTGCTTGTCGCACGTGAGGCGAATGACGTACAACCTGATCCGTCTCACTACGATGCACCGACCGCGATACGCCAGGGCTTTGTTGCCCACGATGCGAGGAAGGACCCTTGGGAACAAGGAGCACTAGTTAAACGATGGCGACAATGGGTCCGGCGACAAGACGACAAGACGACAGAGACAAAGTCCGACGAACCCAAATCCACAGAAGTTAAAGAGTCGAAGACTGAGGAGAAAAGTACGACGGAAGACAAGCCGACTACGACGGAGAATAAACCTACGAGCACAGAGGTGTCAACGACCGAAGAAAAGTCTACAACCGAACCATCATCTACCCAAGAATCCTCTACGCAAGAATCTTCAACGGTAGTGTCTACTTCGACCGAAACTTCGACCGAAACGTCGACCGATTCGAGTTCCACAACGAGCAGCAGTCAATCCACAACAAAAGCGGGAGCCTCTTGCTACAGCACAACAGTCTCAACCAGTGTAGTCTGCTCCATCACGACAGGCGGCCGAACCGAGAGTCATTCCTGCGTAACAAACAAGATGACATCCAGCACGTGCTCTCCTGGTCTTTTCTGCACGATCCACCCTGATTCTGGTGATACAGTGTGCATGGAGCAGCATAATGAATTTGGTACGGAGGGAATAGTTGTGGCGGCGTTTTTCGGAGCTGCTATTGCGGGATGTATGGCTGTTTTGGTGGGAATGTGTTTGAGAGATAGGAAACAGCAGAAGAAGCTTATGAACTTGCAAAGAGTCAAGACGCTTAGGACGGCGAAGAGGGAGGAACAAGCGAATCTTATGGCGGGTGCGACTTAAATTGCTGTCTTGGTTGGTGTCGCGTTTGTATTTCGTATCATGACTAGTCGCCTATGGGGGATACTTTACTAATGAAACCTTCGTTCCGTTTCTCATTTAGCTTGGCCACGCGATTGATCTCGTTGTGGAATACTATTCCGGCTTCTGACCAGTAACTACAAATCTGCATGTCTCGTCAGCTTTGTCATTGCCCAGCATCAAGGAGCACTTACACTTCCCAATAAGCATGAACCTTCAAATTCCTCATCTCAGCCCTAACCTCAGAAAGAAACATCAAAATCTCCTCCTGACTCATGCCAAGTCCCTGTCTCAGCAAAAACCCGCTAATAGCTTCAAGATTCCTTTCAATATTAGCCAACGTCCAGAGCCCAACCTCTTTATGCTTGGGATCTTTGGGCCACGTGTTAATAGGCCACTTGAAGGCCTTTCGGGTGACGTTCACAAAGCCTTGGTCTTTGAGTCTCTTTTCGTGGTTTGCGCCTTCACCGAGATATCGTCCGAGCTTCGTGGAGCCTTTGGCAGTAAGGTCATCCCACTTATGCAGGGGAGATGAGGGCTTGAGGGTTCCGTCGTCTGATCTGATGGGGAAAACGGGGTCGATGACTTCGAGCCAACCTCCGGGTTCCAGGTTGTCAAAGCATCGGCGGGTGAAGGTGTTCCAGTCGGCTATGCTGCCGGCCAAGAGGCGCACAAAGATGTAGTCGAAGGGCTGACTCCAAGTCCATTCCTTCTCGGCATCATCGATCTCAAAAGTACAGTTTGGAGGGACACTGGCATCATCAGAAGACAGTCTGGCCAGTTGAAGTTGATACTCACAAGTTTGGCTGGATGGCAGCAATGTCGACTCCAAAGACCTGTTCAGTTTAGTAGTATGTCTCGAGCTTACGACTATGGGCCTTACTTCAGCATGAGGGTGTTCATCAGCTTCAAGAGTAGTTAGTTTCTAGGACGAGAAAAAGGCTGTGTCAACATACCGAACTCGACCGCCCATATTCCCGTTCCCGTGCCGACATCCAGTACGCGTTGGGCTTCCTCGGCGTTGGGAGCGAAATACTTCTTACCACCAAATGTCAAGAGAAGTTGGTGATTCTGGAGATCTGCCAAGTTGCTTAAGCTTCGAATCCATAGGTTTAGTCTCACATGTTGTTACCTAGCCTCTCTGATTCATTCTGGAACTATATCAGTAATGTTCTCTTATATAATAATGGGGCGTTATACTTCATCACTGGGTAGCCAATATTCTAAAAACATTAGTTAACTGGAGGTAAGCCAAATGGTTAAGCTCTCACTCTCGTCACGGTGATATCCGCGACCATTAATCATGTGATATTCGCGAATACTTGAACGCAGAGATGCCGTCGATAGTTCATCTTCGGTCTGGAGCGGAGGATGTTAAATCGATATTTCCAGGGATAAATATAAGAGTGAAAACGTGACTTACGACCCCAATTGCCGAGTCGTCGTCGGCCGTCACATCTGCTTCCTATGTTTTCGCGTCAATTCGTTTGTTTCCTCAACGGGTAGCTCTATTACGTCGCCCTACGCACCAAAGGAATTGCCTGGTCCTCAGGCGGGACGGCGGAGACTTCAGTATTTGCCATACTCAAGTTGCTATTCCGTAGATAGCTGGTAGATTAGGTCAAGAAACGAAGAAAAAGGATAAGCGGGGTTTCGCTGTTTTTAGGACTGGGTTTATTTGTTGGTTCTGCCGTGGTCTGATATAGGTATTTTATCCAGAAGCAACAGCTGTGCCAGAAGCCAGCATGTATCGTTGCATTCGGATCCAGTTTTCCAAGGATTGCCTCCGGGTGAAGTCTAAGATGCAGCCGGTAAACAGGGGGGAACCAACAGCGTCCAAGATGAACAGACACTTCGCTTTCGTGATCTCTGCTGGTTGCGACATTCTGTCTCTGTCGCCGAAACAACTAAACTCCATCTTCGCCGATTTTCCAACGCCATCGCGGGAGCCCTCTTATATATGAGCAATACTGACCGTCGAGTTGACGATATGGAACAGGCTTGGGCCGATATACTAGCCCTAGTCAATATCCCGAGACATTTCTCCCCTGCTGAGACGCTGGAGACCCGGCACAGTCTCCACAGGGTACCTACGATATTAAACGCAGGGCCGTGACTGTCAGTATAAGAACAATGGGAAGGGTGATCAGGGACATTTTTGGAGGACTATCCTTCCATGGTCTTGGGTCCCAACAGCAGAACATTCAGTCGCATACGACCATACCTGCAGTAGAATACGGGATCCCGTCCGCTCTCCCATAGTCAAGCCTGCAAGGGGCGGATTAGTAGTTGGGTCGGTGACGACCAGCGAATCCCCGCTGTTGTATGCTATTTTTGCCCTTTCTGCTTACTAACTGATCCTCCTTTTTTCTGCGTGCTCTATCGGTCGGAGGCAGAGGTTGTTGGGTTGTGATTGAATGAGCATCCATCTGGGCTGCTGAAATGATTGTGGGGATGAAACCAGGGCGGGACAAATTGAGGAGGGAGATTGGCCGGGACTCATATTTGAAAACGTTAATGCCACTGCAAAAGTTCAAATGAAATGATGCGACCTTCTCTGTGCCTGTTTTGCTGTAAAGTTGTGCTAGTGAGGTTGAGTTAACTGCTAGTCTGCTACAGATGAAGGGACCCTCACTCACAACCTGGATGGAACATTTCTCTGTGTCGTCAACAGCCAGCAATTCAATTGTTTTTGGTCTGCACTTGAAGTGCGCCTTATGCGATGTCACTGGGGATCGTAAACGATTCAAGAGTTTGTCCGATCAATTGAAGTTGGCAAACTTCATCTCCGTTACAGGTAAGGTCGAAGTATGCTTTGTCCTCAATAATTCCCCATGTCCAGATCCAGTATCCTCAACGTCCTCAAGCAATCTCACTCCCAAGAAGCATCGTTTTTGTCCCCCCTTCGCTTCTTACCGCAATGTCCTTTCTGACATCTTTCGCATAGCTCTGCCCTATGCGCTCCGTTGGTCTCCACATCGAGCTTGAGCTGCTCTGCCTCGATCCCGTTCCATTTCTTGATTCGGTACGCAACTCTGTCGGCGTAGATGGGTTTGTCGAGTTTCGCCCGTGTGGGTTTCTTGCATTTACTGCACTGTTGATGGTACACCTGTACGTTGTACTGGTTACCGTGGTACTCTCGGATTCTGATAGCAATGCTATTGCTATGCCATTCGCGGTTACCGCATTGAGATCTGTGGCAGAAGAACTTGCCAATGACCTTTGTGTCAAAGACTCGTTTTATATCGGTTTTTTGGTATTGTTCTCGGAATGTGTACACGGGGTCGTCTTCTTCAAGGCTCAGCGCGACATAGCTGTGGAGCTCAGGGTACATGGAAGATTTCGGTTCTCCGTCCTTGGTCTCTCGGTTCACCATGGTGTGCAAGATTCTGAAGAGCTGGCTGGTTAGAGCTGGGCTTGCGCAGGGGATGAAACCTGGCTGCGCGATATACCTCGTGCTGCCTCATGTGATTGGCAAAGCGAGTTCCATAGGGGAGAAATAGGATCTATGCGTATGAGGTTGAGAGGAGAGATCGGAGATGATGGAGGAAGAGAAGCGAGCTGATTGAGAAAAAGGAAAAGGAGGGCCTTGAAAAGGAATAAACAACACGCACTTCCCCTCCCGCTGCGCTCTCAGTATCAACATGAATCACGGGCTCTTGCCAGTGCCTGCCAGCTGTGAGAGTCGCAAAACGTCAAGCGCTGCATGTAGCCTATCATCGGCCAGCTGAACGACAAATCGGTGCCTTGAAATTCTTCCCAAACAAACCGCGTTGATCTTGAACACATGTCAAATGATAGTGAGCGTCCCCAAGGTTGCTTAACAAGGAGTACTGGTGAAGATTGCTTCCTCTTGGGCACTGTTTGCTTTGTATCAATGATGCCTATTGGCAGCACAAGTTGTACTGGCCAGCCTCCCGTCCCGACAGTGACCCAACGGCTAGTGACCAGATGTTTGAATGGGATGGTGTTAAAGTTGAACTCTAAGTTTATCTTGCTGGAGAATTTTGGAGGCAAGAATAAGATTGATAAGATTTATGAAGTCGACGCCATCCTGAACAATTGGATTGAATTAGCAAAGAATCGTGAAAACAGATAGAGTATTACATGGAGTGATATGGAATGTCTGAAGCGAGGACTCATTACAGTCGGGGATTGGATAAGTATATGTTATGTCTGAGGCTTGTTTACAGGGTAGCCTTGATTCAATTGATCGGTCGTTGCAGGACTCCAAGTTGATATATGGATTATTCGTATCGCTATTAGTCAACTATTTGGGTCAATAATTAATGCTTTATGAGAAGAAGCGTCAAGAGTGGAAGCGTGATTTGAAGCAGGCTGGGTCCCTTCAACATAACACACTAAGAATGAGGATTAGTATTTCAGATTATGATCACTGAGTCTGTCAGACAACACTGCCGATAAGGAACGGAACATATTTTTCCGGTCTTATCTGATGGATTTATCAGCCAACCTTAAAGCTCGGCCCACCAAATGCCGCCAATGCCAACAAGCTAATAATAACACTAACTCAAATAAGAAGCTGTAAGTCTTGGCATTTTGCTTCAGCTTAGTAACTACCTAAACGTCCGTCCTTATTCTAATAATTGAACCTCCTCCTCGTCTCATGGGTTGCAAGAACAATCTCACACATTTTAAAATCCATATTTTATAAGTTACAAGTCCAGACCAAGGATTTATTAGTAGGCGACTGAGTTATACGGCTCACTGAAAAGAATCTTTGAGTCCAATCAGTCCGCAAATTGACTAGACTTGGAATGCAACTATGCATAATAGGATTGACACTAACTAATTGACTGCCATGTGATGTCCGTTCGTTTCCCATATAGCTTTGCCATTTCATTGATTGAGTTTGGAAAGCAAGCCTACACCACCCGCTTAAAGGGCTGGCCATTGTAGTCCTTCGTATCATCAAAATCCGCCGCATTGACCGCAATGATCTTGACACCATTCTCGTTAAGATAAGGAAACTCATTATTCTTCCAAAAGTCGGCAATTGCATTTCCCTTCACCATAATCACATAGGCTGTGCCTTTAGACTCTCTAGCCAAGGCTTCACCCATGCGGGGGAACAGTTTATCTTGCTCTGATCCAGGGCCACATTCACTGAGCCAGTCGAGCCATTTGTCGCCGAAGACCTTGCCCCAGTAATTGCCGTTATTAACCTTTTGGTCGGCAAAGGCTTTGGCCTGCTCTTGCTTGGCGCCGGCGGTGTAGAAGATTGTGTTTTCACCAACGCTGGCGTTGTCTACAATCCAATCTCGGATTGTCCTCACATTAGGACAGTCTCGACGGTGGATAGTGTTTGCAGGCGCTCCAAAGACATTGGTTGGAGTGACGAGGACGAGAGCGAAGGAGAGAATGTTTGAGAATCTCATTATGACTTGGATGCGACTAAAGAGATGTGATTTTGTTGGTGTAGGATGGAGGATAATTATGATGCTTCAGAGGCACTGAACAATGTTTGAATGGTTTGAGATAGAAAGGGACGGATGGTGAACCATCTTTATAATGTAGTTAATGGTAACAGGGAAGTAGGAAAATATACGCAATATGGAACCTCAATACAGACCATGCAAGAAGTCAGCAGAAACAATCGTACATAGTCTCCTTGCTTCCGTTCACCTCTCCAGTTCATCTCAGCTGGTAACTGACTCAACCTGAGCAAGACCTGCGAGTCATGTTGTCACAATCGAGATGGTTGACCAGAAACCGACCATAAGCTTATTGCTGATTGGTATACAGAAGTTCTCACATTCACAATCACAACATAAATGGATGGTCGGCAGCATAAGCACAACTGAGACAGTAGTCAACCTTGGGGTCCAGGACTAAGCGTTATGCAAGGAGCAGGGGTAAGGCGGAATGCGAATCTGGCTTCCGTAGAATCTCCGCCAGCTCAGCTATGTCGATCATACAACTGCCGTTTGTGAAATGCCTCATTCATTGTCCTATATGACGCTATCACTAGGCAATATGTTTATTCGTGGTGTGTTGCACTGCGCCGCCGATCATTTGAAACAAACAATCTCACGTAAGAAAGCTTCAGCCGCATGTGACACCAGAACTAGATCCTGCCAGACGTCATAGCGGTGAAACAGAAGCCGAAAAATAATGCCTATTAAGAAATTTCGGAGATGGGGTAGGTGGGGACATAAGCATAAAGCCTATTCAGACCTGCCACTCGCCTGAGATTCATCCAAAGCACCTCACTGAATACCGAAATTTCTCGAATACCAAAACGATTGCAAAAATGACAACCGCTCTCAAGGATCAGCTCATCGCGCTGGCTTCCGAAGGAGATGTTGACCAGCTCAAAAGCCTCGTTGAGAAAGAGTCCCTATCACAAGAGACTGCCCAGGAAATTCTCACGGAAGCTGCGAAAAGCTCTCAGTTTGACGTTGTCTCTTTCTTCTTGGCCCAGTATCATTCTATTCCTCTCAACGAAGAAATTGTCCGAGCGGCAGTCAACACCGGCTCAACCCGCACCATGCAAGCCTTGCTCGCCAAGGATCCTTCTGTGATCAAAATGCAGTTCGACATGCGCGGCACTCCTCTCATTGTGGCTTGTATAGGTCAGCAGAGCATTGACTTCCTCCGGTTTCTGCTAGAGGCCGGGGCCGACCCGAACCAAGACCCGGACGCAGCCGCGTACCCACTTGCTTTAGTAGCGGGACTGTACACAGACACGGCAGTGATCGACCTCCTTTTGAAACATAATGCCCGGTTAGAGCAGTCAGGTGCATTAGCTGCTGCGGCTCGACTCGGGAATGAGCTTATGCTCCGGTATTTACTGGCCAAAGGTGCCCGAATCGATGCTGACGCTCCACCTACGGGGACTGGGGCATCGCCGCTCCATGTGGCAGTCAGGGCGGGACATGTTGGTGTGGCTCGAATCTTACTGCAGAACGGAGCTGACCCCGATGCTGCTGATCCTAGTGGCATGTCAGCTATCGAGGTTGCGAAGCAGCTGAGAGAGCAGGGCAAGGTTACCTCAGAGATGGTGGAGGTTCTAGAAGCAAAGTAGGGAATTAGCCAATGTACTCTACGATGCGCAGTTTAGCAATGGACACTGCCAAGCTTATGAACGGGCTACGGGAATCAGTTGTTAGAGATCCCTGTTTGTGTGATTTGAATGCGTGGCTGATAGAATACCAAATTGTTGACTTGTTCTTGTCTCACATCTCATGACCTGATTGAATTACAACGGCTAGTTCACGTAATACTACATCTCAACACAGCCCGAAGATTTACAGCTGTAGCCGAAAAAGAATCCTTTCGCGATCCTATAATATGCATGTTTCAAGTAAGCCGTCGATCGGTAGTGTCACATCTCTACAACATAGAGCAATCGAGATTAAAGACTTGGTAAGCAATATGCAAGTTTTTGAACACAAAAGTCCTTCGCTGTTGTCTCAGCCACGACTGGAAAGTCTCAAATGTCATCAAGTCTGTGCAGATAAGAGTGGAGATGTAGAGTTGCACATGTGACTGAATATGCGTAGCGGCATGAGTAGGATTGCGGCAGAGTATTTGGGAACCTATTTCTAGTATTATTTTGCGATGGCGGAACTTTTGTGCAACAGCATATTCAATCGTCATACTTGAACGATCAGACATGTTAGTCGTATGAAGTTGGGGGCCGAGAACTTGCCTGGGACCGAGAAGTGAAGTTCTTGGGAAGCAAGGCATACATTGCTCAGAATAACTTGGCAGACGTGCATGAGATGGGACTCAAAATAAGTCATCATAAGGACTATCTGAACGTGATGTATTTTGCATCGCCTCGGTCACAAGGCGTTCGGCAGGTTGATCAATTGCATCATCTGACAGAAGTAAGAAATAGCGATACAGAGCGGGATGTCTGTCTTACTGAAATCTCATGAGACTTCTAGATCAAAGAAGGTAGATGGGAGATTCATCTATAAAGATAGGTCTTCGTTGACCCCAAGACCAATCTCTCCAGGAGAACTCAGCACATAAACCCAAACAGATATTTATCCCCACTACAGAATCACAATCTTCAGAGCCACTTCATCTCCAACAATTAAAACACACTTTCACAACCAAAATATGAAGTTCACAACTATCTTTGCCCTTGCTCCCCTTCTAGGCCCCGGCCAATCTGCTGCCATCAGTCCAAAATCTCCCTCTTCTCTTACCTCTCGTGATGACCCAGCGTGGTCATTCAGTGTCTATCAAAGTAGCATCAGATGCACCGGAGCACGAGACACATACAGCGGTGACGGAACTCAGGGCTGCACTAAAGGAATCCGCAACGGTTCCTTCGGCTCTTACACGACTGGAAAGATTAAAGACAAATGCTCTGTGTATATCTACAACAACGACAATTGCGACGATGGCGGGATCATTGATATTTTGACAAGCGCTGATCCTGAAGGTTGCTTGCAGCCGCAGCTTGAAGTGACGGGAGTGGCAAGCTTCAGAGCGCAGTGCGGTTAAGAGTGCAATGGGTATATCAAGCGGTACAAGTAGCTGTCTTCTTCATCGCTAGCCAAGACAAACAAGAAAATGAAATCATGCCCACAGTTTCTGCCTGATATTTCCCTATCGGAGACGGTACCACGAAGTGAGATTTCGTAAAGAGAGGCCTATCCTTATATATTAGGACATACAGATCTGTAAAAATTAGAAGAACACGTGACCAATAGTGGGTTGACAAATTAACATAACACGGATGACACAACACTATATATGCGGGGTAGGACAAAGAGTCTTGACCTTTATATGTTCTCTGTTAAAATATCCTTCCTTTTGGAGCTTTATTCTGTTTTCCAGCTTTCTCCTCTCTAATTTCCATTTACACATTCAAAATGGCTTCAGACATTGCATAAATCTGTTTAATTTGCAGAGCAATGTTTAGCGGAGACAGGCCCGTAGAAGCTGCATTTCGCACCCGCCAGCAAAGTTGCGAGGAGCTACAAGCTGCTGTGAATTTCGGCTGCTATATATATGGATGGATTGCCCACGAAACACAGCGTGAAACGCTATGCAACAGCTCCCATAAGATGGAGATAGAGCACATAATGGGCATCAGTGGAGTCGCTATGAAGACTCCCGACTGTATGCTTATTAGAGGTGGAAATGGATTGTGCCTAAATTTTAGCCTTATACCAGTAATCCAAGGCTGTATATTGCCCTGTAGGCTCCTAGTTTAGAAGTAACACTAACTAGCTATGAAAGCTCCAATAACTACTGGGACAAGTACTCTTCCCCCGACACATTTGGGCCTAATCATCCAGCAATAGCAAGTCAAGTCAGCCAGTGGATTGATCACTGCAAAGTTCACCACCGTTATTGCGACATGACAAATATAACATTTCGACCGACAAGATTGGTCCAAATTGTCGATAAAGAGTGGGCAAGGCTCATTCTGTCGGTCGATATCCCACTGGCTACTTCCTTCAACTATGTTGCTCTTTCTCATTGCTGGAGGAAGGCAAAAGCATTGAAGTTAGTTGAAAGCAACCTAACAGAGTTTTGCAACGGATTCCGCATTGAATCATTGCCTCAGATATATAGAGATGCTATCTCGGTCTGTCTCCAGCTTCAGAGCAACTTCATCTGGATAAACGCTGAGCTGAATATATGTGCAGAAAGTGCCTCTAATAGCTCAAACCTATGTTTTAGTGAGAGGAACTGTAATCTGATAAGGCTACTAGAGATCACCCGCCAATGGACTGGAGAACAAGAAACAAGAGTACGAGTGGTATGCAGTTCAATGTTTGACAAAGACATGCTGTCCTGCCCTTTGCGTAAGCGGGCCTGGGCTTTTCAAGAGTGGTATTTCTTAAGACGATCTCTCATTCTGGGCAGTATGCAACGTTGGTGGCATTGTCGTCAGCGGCTGGCGTGCAAGACACTTCCAGATGGGGTCCCTGATACCTACGCAATTATACCCAGACGCTGGCAACGTCATGCTAAGGTGATGAAAGGGCCTGGGCGGGCCACACAATCCGATTCAATCAAGGTACAAAGCGCGTGGGCTAGTCAATCAAGGCTCTATGCTAATACAGCACTGACGATGGAGGAAGATCGACTCGTGGCCTTTTCTGGAATTGTTCAATCATTCCGAACATGTCACACTATCACTGATAGATATGTGGCGGGTTTTTGGAGTTCGCATTTGCCGAGATTACTATGCTGGTCCAAGGTCCAAGGGAGGACAACGCGATCGCGCGAGTATAAAGCTCTTTCACGGAGTTGGCTTTCAGTGGATGGTCCATTCGATTTGGAGATGCACGATGAAGTGGACGATATAGAAAGCACATCGTTTGAGAAAGCCTTCCTACATTATGTCGATAAATCACACGATACAGGTCTTTTGCAAGGCGGCGCTCTACGTATGCGTGGTCACCTAATTGGATCTGCTAAGGTCGATATCGATGGGCTTCTGAGTCGAAACTATTTAGTCTCAGCTAACCTTGACGAGGATAAGACCGGGACAGAGGCCATCTGTACAATTCACTTCGACGAGCAGAATATTGAAGGGATTAACATGGTATCCTACCTTGATACTCCTGAACCGAACCTGTTCCTCGAAGGGCTGACAGAAGGTTTGACAAGACACTATGAGCTTTTAACAGAAGCCAAAGGCTCATTCTTCTACCTCCAAACATCATGTACTATGAGAAAGACATTTGGTTTGGGTTTATATCGGCCGTGTCATCAGCACGACGTTCTTCACCGCATAGGTACTTACAACATTGATTTTCAAGATTACAGTAGTAGTTTATGCTATCAAATATTAATGGAGGTTCGATATCCAGCACAGTTAGTTGTAATTATTTAGAATTAGCGTTAACATTAGTAGCTCTGCTGGGGCCTGACAAAAGTGAAAGACCTGGTAGTAAATTGACAAGAATACTTCAGCTTTGTTGGTTGTTTCCAAAGGACCTGCTGAAGTCAACCCCGTTTCCCGGAAATCCTCGCGCCTCGCCGCCATGTAATGCTCGACTTGGTCATGAGTACACTCTCTATTTAAGGTAGGCTCGAAGTTTACTAAGGCACCTCTATTTATACCTTAAATCTGATTTATATGATCTCAAAGGCTAATGGAACAGGTAGCCAATATGTATTGGACACTTTAACGTAACGTAATCACCTATGACAAATCATCGCATATCTGGTGGGTGGGGAAAAAAAACCATCCGTAGTTTACTCCTTGCTCTACTCCCGAACCCTTTATATCCTTCCTTCCCTTGAAATATTCCTTTCGCTCTGTATTGTCCCTCCAAGATTTGAATCTATAGTTGATTCTTTGATCTTAGGAATGTCTTGAAATATCGAGCGACAGACAGGGAACTTTTCGACTCAGCTTAACGCACCACCACGCAGTAATCAGCAGGTCGAACGGCACAACCATCAGAAGAAATGTAAAAGACACAAGGACGGCGAAGTCTATAGACATGAATCATACACTTGCATTACTTCATTACTCATACCTCATTATACATCCGCCTCCTAGACCCCGGGTATTCCCAAAACATCGTCCTTATATGCTGGCCAAAACTCATCCGTTATCCACTTCTTCAAACACTGCAGCGACACCAACAACTTAAAAATCCCAAGCTTGCTCTCCGTGTCCCCAATCGCAACTTCACTAAACAATTTCGCCCTTCCGAACCGACATATCGTCGCGACAAACATCCACTTATGACCCTGCACAACAATCCCTGGCAAAAACGTAATCTTGGACAAGGGAGCATCGTTCCTGTCAAACGATAAGCTCCGCCATTGCGCAGCATGCCAGATGCCCATCTGGTGGATGGCTTTTGTCCAGCTCTCGCCGTGCTTCTTTGTTTCAATCGAGATGGCGATCGGGTCCTTAGCCAGATTGCCCCAGTCGGTGTGGTTGATAGTCTTGTCCGGGCGGAAGGCGCATATCCCTTCGATGGTCTCTGCTTCGAGACTTTCTTCTCGTGGGCGGGCTATGATGCAGAAGTCGACCATCCGAGACGGGGCATTCTTGGGCTTGAAGCTTGGAACTATCGTTGCTGATGGACTGCAATGATACATTAGATGGTGGAGGGAATGGATTGGGGATGTATGTGACTGACCAATAGCGCACCTGGAAGAGGTTGGACTGACCAAACGGAAAGACCCATTTGAGGATGGGCGCATGGATCTCCATATTCCAGGAAGACTCTCCTTCGTTCTCGGAGAGACATACTGCTGCACGATCCAGAATCCCATCGACAAAGTCAGCATCTGGGTATTGCCATGGAGTCTTTGATGTAGTCTCGCTCCCGTCGAAGAAGATAGCATCGCCACCACTGCAATCCGCAAACTAAACTCGGTCAGCAACAGTCCACCCACAGCATCAAACTTGACCAACCTGCTGCTTGAACTTGATCGGTATCAGCTTCTCCCCGTTATTAACTTCCTCAAGCTTCTTCTTCAACCACTTCAACGGCTCCGGTTGCCAGTCTGGTACTGCACAAAGGTGTAGTGCTTATACCCTGTCGACAACAGCGCTGCATTGCGTTGTTGTTTGGTCGGCGACGATGTATTTGAAATAGACGAGCGCGATACAGATGAGGAAGCGCGAGAAGGAGAGCTTGGCGGGAAATCGTCCTGATGTTTCCGAAGATGTTGTCGGAAATTCGGTGCTCGGGGTGTTTCGTCAAGATCTTGTTCCCAGAATTGAGACTCGTCACCTTCGTCGCTTGGTCGTGGGCGCTTATGAGGCGATTGTGGTATATTGGTATCGTACAAGGGCGCTATTGGAAGGCGCGAAATTGATTGTTCTTGGTCGAGTTTCATGCGCTTTGGTCCGTGTTGGGGTGAGACAGTCTTGCTGGATGAGATATGAATGGGCAGGGTGTCGAGCCACGTAGAGATGCTAGCGGTTCTCATGTCGCGGTGCTACGTTGTTGCCGGTGTTCTCAAAGTGGTGGTGGTAGTCGGATATTGATATTGAAGTAATCTTGGTGTTGTCAATTGATCCTCGAGCTGGCTGGTTCTTGTTTGGTAAGCTAGTGGTTGGCGGGCTAATACGGGCGCTAGTATTTGGCGCTAACCAACCAATGATGGTTGGGTTCAATACTTCTAATAAATATAAAGAAGAAAATAGCACTTTTTTTCACAACATTTGAAGTAATTTATCTAGCTGACACTTCACCTATCACTCTATGCTGGAGGTCAACTGCCGTGTTTACTCAAGTTAATTAGGAGAATATCTTGTCTGTTTGGACCTCCACGATAAAGACATTATTGGGCTTTATCTTATCAGCTGACGCGCTAATAAGTAGCCTTGGCTTGGCGCTTGTTGCTACAGTAGGTTAATTGCAACCAAAAGTATTAGATTTCAAAACAGTAATATATATATAGATTACTATTCCAGGAAGTCTTTGTTTCTTAATAATAATAATTAATAAGTATTTTTAGAATAAGTTCGGTATATTTACGGATTTTTACACTAAATAATTGCAGTATATACAATATCTAATAGACATCGCCAATCCTCAAGAAGTAAGAAGGAAAGGACTCACCGAATAAGGGCTAGAGGCAACAAGAACTTGACCCATTTGTATAGTGCAAGTTAGCTAGCTACATTGAAGGCTTGAAGTCTAGGATGTAGGTAATTGATACATAAAGGCCACGTCTCAACGCCCCTGGCGCATTTAGCTCCTGTTAGCCGCTGCTCTAAGATCTGTTTCTAGCAGAGCTATAACACCAGAGTACATATCCCGGCAAAAATCTGGACTTGCGAAGGAGTAACTACCGTTCTGCAAATTACCATCGAGGCAGCGTGTGACCGCTGTTCCATAGTTAGAGCTTTCCATATAAACCCGCTCTAACAGTCGGTAGGCAGTAAAGTAGTTAGTTGGGAGATTATATCCCTGAGCAGTTCTCGATGAACTACTATCACTAGGTTCATCCTCATGAGTTCTCAATAAGTCAATGGTACTTCCAAGAATAAGCTCAATCAAGAGTAATCCTAGAGACCACAAAGCTTGGCTGAAAGATGGCGGCAAAACTGCCTTGCCATATTTGTGACTTGCTTCGTCGTTCGAGAGTTGCCTTATAAGGAAAGGTCTGGAATACGTGGGACAGTCTTGATGAGTGAAGAAGAATATATTGTCGCTGCTGAGAGAATTCGACAACCACTGGCTGCTATGGAGTTGTAGAATACTGGATGAGGCTACTACAGCGAGTTGTAGACGGTCTCGTAGAGGAAGATGCATAGAATTAGTCTGTTGCCCGAGAAGCTCCTTTAATGAGATGATCGATGAAGATCGACGCGTTTCGCGATGTGAGAGAGGGACATTAGAGCAAATTGATTTGTACCAATCACCGAATCGTCAGAGATAGTCCCGAAAGACCGGGCATTCGTCTGAGCTGAGACGTACTTAATACAACTGCAGAGGTCCATAGGTCTGGCGGAGGAGGAACACTTTCCTGCTGTTGTGTGTAGCGCAGATATTCGCGGGCTGGTGTTTGTCTGGTTGGCTTCTGCGTGAACGACGATAGTTGTAGATGAAAGCTCTTCTGGCATGTCTGTGAAGCATACTTTCTTCTGGTTTGGTCGTTTCTTCACGGAAGGAGGAGCAGGAGGAGGAAACGGCCATCCAGCTTGTGACGCGGGAGTCAGGCTAATTGGTTCAACCTTGATCTCTTGCCAAACTTTCGTGATTTGAGGGGTTTGAGTGTAAGAGACGGCTATTTGAAAGTTGATGGAGTTGATCATTCTATCCTCGTCATATGCTGGAATGACTCCAGAAACCTGACTTTTTAGCCTAAGGCCTATGTTGAGCCCACAAGAGCAATATAGGCTAGGCCTTAAAGCTCGGTAGAGGCTGTCTGACATGGCACGTAATAAGGTGGAGGGCTTCTCCCTAGACCGGACCCTCCTTACGGGCTAAAGTTCCATGTTCCGATCTATCAAGTTCTTTAGATTAGAGATGCTCTCCCTGATTCCGCTGAGAAGGTCCGCATATTGTGATTGGCTCAATGTGAACATGGCACGCTTGATTCCCAGGACCACTCCTCCGCTTTGTGAGTCAATCCTTGCTGCCATTTCGTCAATGCTCGCCCTTAGATCACTAACAGTTGATTCAAAGACCTTGAAGCCTTTACCAAGACGAAACTGGATCTTGTCCAGAGTCTCTTTGTCCGTCCACAAATATCCCATCGGATTGCTGATTAAACCCTCAATCTGGCAGTGTGGGACGAGATCGATGAGCAACTTCTCACAGATCGGGTTCAGTGTAATTGATAGTAACTTTGTAAAGATGGGCCCTATCCTTAGGTGCTGTAATGTGAAAGTCGACTGTAGTATCGCTCAGATTCTTTTCTACTTCTATTTTTCCATTCGGGATTCCTTTTGGAGGTGAAGAGGCATCTTGGTTATCTCGTTCTCGGGTACTCATCCCTTCCGCGCCTCTATGCTGCAGCGGGTGATGGTTGTAACCCCACACCATACCAAACGGAATCCCGTTCGATTCACAAAAACCATTGGAGAAGAGAATTCCTCGCCTCACCACCCCTGTAGTTCGATCGGTGCTAATTATTGTTGCTGAATATTGATTGGTCAAGTTGAGCAGTAGTTGTCGAGACTATGCACTGTAACCTTAACTTGCTTCAGGCTATGGTATTCAAGCTTATCCTCGGACTCTCGCTCGGACTATCGATCGCCAGAGGAGGGGCTTATTCCTTTGTTTCATATAGGCCAGCTGGAAAGAACATCCTTTTTCATCAAAGCCCCTACTATACGGGTCGTGGATTTTGGAGCTGCATTACGTCCGCGTGCCGATCTATAGTATAGAATGGGGCCTGATACGCGTGATCATACATAAACGGAGTGTTTTAGTTATGTAGAGAATTATTATTGATACTAGAGGCTTTCTAGACATATGACACAACGATGCAAGGCATCGAATCCTATGGATCCGATTAAGGAAAGTGAAGGACGGTTAAAATCCACTCTAACGTTATTGGCAGCGGCACTTGCATTAGTTAATAGCTTACCTTGTATATCTCTATACAATTTGGGCAGCTGTTTGTCGAGTCTTGAACTGTGTAACTACGTATGAGTTCTCGTTGGTGTAAAATCCTTATCTGGCTATTTGCGATGAGGCGACCGACTGTCTTGTAGGATTCTGAAGCACATAAACTTGTCTGGGGGTGTTACCGAAGATGAGGGTCGTTGAAGGTGGCTTTTGGATATGATGTTGCAGGAAGGTTTGTAGAGAAATCAAGGACAACAACTCAAGGAGGACAAAGCTATAAAATGCCCTCCTTACCCGTCAATTCCACCTCTATCATCCTCACTCTTAATCACACATCATCACAAAGCTCATTCAGTCAATCAACTTAACCTTCACCATGAAGTTCACTACCACCCTTTTTGCTCTTGCTTCCGTCTTTGCTTTCGCCTCGGCTGTCCCAGATATGACAGACGAGCAGATCTCCAAGGTCCCTCGCGATCAGCTCCTTCCCAAGAGAGCTTGCCTTGGAACCAACTGCACTCGCTGCACCGACGGCCGCAAGTGCTGTGAGATCCGAGGCAACGTCTTTTGCTGCGACTGTTAATCTTGCACTCATTCTGTCGAATCTCTTGAGATCTACCCAAGTCAGTCGTCACCCAATAGGAATATGTTTCAAATGCGATAATGTCTAATCAATCTCATAGCAGCGGATTTGCCTTGATAGCTTGCGGAGTAACCGGATACCATGAGATATCACAATGAGAAAGCCGTGGGAAGTCTCTGCTGGAAGCCGCTTTGAGATTTCTATTAACATATATAACGGAGAAGATTTGGAGACTCCTGAGACACAGACTGTTCCATATTTTAGTTTGTTTTTGACAAAATCACAAGACTCCTTATCCCTCCAACCTACCAATTTAGGGCAGCTCTAGATATTTGTGCCTGTGAAGCCTCGCTACTATAGTAGGTGATCTCGAAGTGCTTTTGTCCAGTGAGGTATCTGGAGGGAGCATCTAAAATGCCTGCTTCACCAGAGATACTGGTAGTGACTAGTAGCGGCTTGGCAATCCATTGCCTATTGCTCGTCTCGGTAATCATTTTATAATGAAATTCCGAAGCGTAAACCTTCCAGCACCCAGATCTTTCATGAGAAGACCGTTCATAACCTCGGGATCGGTCGGGTGGCTGCAATTGTCAGTAACGGCACCGAGTTTTGATATAGGACTTACCAGGGACCTACAAACATCCATGAATTTCCACACGATCGCAGAATATAGGGAACCCTGGCCCCCATCAGGCCACAAATAGCATCCCCAACCCTTATCGACACGTCTGTGCTTCCCAAAACACCTGTTACTTGAGTCTTGAAGCATTTTAAGTCCACATATCGTGTCTTTGCTCCAATTCGCCGCGGGACTGCAGTCGCAGGGCTGGGAAATTCTGTTTGAAAGCCAAGCCAAGTCAGCCAGTAGTCATGATATTCGAACTGATCACTCGCGATTGGGGGTTTCCAGCCTATCCTATGGCCGTACCGCCTTGCCCCTTCTATCTTTAAGCGGGGCTCTAGGTCAATAAAACGCGTCGCTATCTGGTGTATGTAGTCAAATATAAAACCTTCGACAACCATTTTGTTTTCGTTGGATGGGAATCGGCAGCTGGCCTTGGAATCCCCAGTGAAGCCGAAGCTTTGTTTTGGACCACGGGAATCTTGAGTGCCTTGCGTTTGCCGCTTTAAGCCTGGATACGGTGGCTTTTCATTTATGGATCTGTGACTTGACGGTACAGTCCAATTGGGGACCCAGGAAGGCAGGCCAGGCAGTGGTCTTTGGCTGTTTAACGGATTAACCTCCACGTGGCTCATGATATTCAAAGTCTCGCTGCCCTGCTGGAGAATCTTTGCAACTCGGATAAAGAGGTCCTCAACGGAGACACGATAACTGACCCTGAGGGGTGACTTGTATCCAAGTTCTTCCAGTAATCCGAGAATAGCATAGACCTTGTCTTTGGGATCCGTTGCGTCGTAGTCCCTCGTGATATTTAGCAGAGCTTCTAAATGTCTATACAAAGAAGGGCTTTGCAATGACCAGGGATCTTGCTTATGACCTATGTCAAACTTTAGTGACGTAATAACCTTCATCCTAGATGCATCACTGTGAAATGGAAACAGGTAATGATACGTCGTAGAGAAAGTTGTGGCTTCTATCAGCTCGTCCATAAAATGGTAACATAGCTTGAAAGCTTCGGTAGCCTGCATGATCCGGTCCCATTCTACCGCAAATGGGCCACAGATAACCTGGATGTCTGAACCCAAGACAACCTCTTGAATGGTCCAGACGCGGTGCCATCATTCCCGTTGCAGAAGCTCGCCTAGTGCTAGCCAATGACTTTTGAAGCATTCATTTCTGACAACATGGGCGATATATTCCTTGCCAACATCGTGAGTCCAGTCAGCCATGTCTGCTAGTCCAAGAAGTAGGCGAAATGCGGGAACAGTCTGCTCAGTAGCCCTGCCAAGCCATACGAGGACAGACGATGCGTGAGAGTATATCTCTTGCATGAGAGTTACTTGCTGTGCTCGCTCATCCAGGTCATTTTGGTTAATGCAAGTAGCATCAACCCACAATAGTGTTGGGAAGGTAAATCGGTGATCAAGAGGCACTGGGGTCTGAGATTCCTTTTGGCAGACACACTGCCGATCGCAGCAGCACAGGTGGCGTAGGCAGTCCTCAATATTGAGTCTCAAAACTAGCCATTGCCCATTAACCAGTATACGGGTGGTTCGTGAAGGGTCTCCCCACGTGTACGAGAGGGCGTAGTAATTGAGGGAGGGAGAATCTAGAAAGACCTATGTTAGGTAGCATGTCAAAACACAGCTCCCACTATAGTCTGCTTCAGCGATTGATAGCAAACGGATGGATCGTGGTGTAGATAATGGTCGATAGTTAAACAAAGACATTGTTCAGTCTTGCATTTCTCACTTGACTCTATTGAAATGGCTAGATATTTTAGACATACTAACGATTGTTTATCTCGGAGGACTGTCTTGGGGAAAGAAGTGCATCTGCCACATCATCTTGCATCAATCTGCTGACTGGCGTCCAGTGAGGATGTCCTTTTCAACCCCCACGTGAGAACGCGCACACCTAGACGTCTAAACCAACAAGGTTGGATCTTAGGCAGCAATTGTCGGGCTGAGAAATGTTTTTTTCTCATTACAAAGCTACTGCAGTTCTCGTTCGGGAAGCTCTAAAATCTTGACTAGAAAATCCTCCACTATTTCTAGATTATCTACCATGTCAGACTCAACACCTCAAGTTGTTGTCGGCTGTCTTCTCGACGTTTCAGGCTCCATGCGTAGCGCCTTGGAGCCGGGTCATTCAAATGAGCCTGCTAGTGATCGACTCAGAGCTGTCCTTCGGGTAGCCCTCAAATTAGCAAAAGCAGAGCGACAGCAGAATCCCAATGCCTACATGTTCGTTGGTGTTTTTGGACTACAGACGTCTGAAGAGCACCCTAACCCTTCCGCAGCGGACCTCTGCGGCATCGCAGACACTCTTAATGACTCAGAAAGCCATTCTTCCGGCCATGATCTTCTCATCACGCGCGCCAATGAGCATAATTTGTCCTACATATCAAAATACATAAGGTCGAAACTCACCTGCCAAGAGGCTCGAATAGTCGACGCACATTTGAGAAGACACCCTCACAAAGTGCGGGAGTTCGTTGACGCCATTCCACCTGAAGCTGAGGCAGACATGCTACAAAGGTCAAGTCAATCAGTCGGTAAAACTGTCGCCAAAGCTGTAGGTGGATTTCTTCTTGGCCCCATCGGGTCAGCACTAGGTGAACTTGTTGGCAATTTTAGTGGTCGTGCTTCTGGTAGTGCTATTGAAGACTTCAAGGCCGACAACTCTGAGGCTCTGGCTATGGCCCGCCGTATCCAAAAAGAATGGCTAGTGGATTTTACAGATTTTGTGCCTCGTCGTGTTTCTGAGGTTGTGGATATCCTGCAGCGACTACAAGCCCATCAAGATCATCATGGCGGTAGTGGAGAGGACGACGACAACCTATTTGACGCCATCCGTGCGTATATGTACGGCCTTACGCCCATGTGCCATGCATTGGAAAAGGCCTTGGGCGCGTTTCGAAGCAAGCAAGAAGCACAACGCCGCGTGCTCGTTCTGATATCAGACGGTAATTCAACAGATGGTGATCCATCAACAGCCGCTAGTGATCTTCGAAGTAAGGGTATATCAATCGCAACAGTCAACCTCACAGACGATCGATCGAGCACTCAGCGCGCCTTGCATTATAAGGCAGATCTGCTCTGGGACGAGGGTACCCGGAACCTCTTCCAGATGTCGACCCCTGTTCCTGGGTCGACGCATCCCATTCCTGTCTTAGCCTCTGTTGGCTGGACAATCCCTTCAGCCGGTGAAATTGCTTTATTTGCTACGGTATGCACCGTCACGGCATTGGAAGAGTTCTGTTCTATGCTGCTCTCTGCCCGATTCGGTTCAGCAGATGCGTTATTGGACATCGTTGGCAGAATACATTTTGACGATTATATCAACAACGAACATCTTGCCATTCGAAGTAAACCTACCGACCAGGGGCGAAGGGGTATATGTTATGCGCATGCCGTGGCGTCTGTCATACACATGGCTTTACTTCGCATTGTCTCTAGAGACGGTGGCATTCCTTCTTTTCAACAAAATACGGGATAGAATTCTATCTAAATACCCAGAGATAAAAGATGGACAACCTACTAGAGAAGTATTAACGGATGCATGCAATTGGTACCGCCCCCTCCAGTTCCAAGCGGTTGACGAAGAGGGCGCTCGCCAAGCAGTGCTGCGGAGGCGCCCAGTGCTCGCTACATTTGGTTTATCAAAGCCCGGATGGAAAGAGTTCTCTAAACATTTCAAGAAAAACTCTAAGATGCGTGATACGGTTCTCAAAGAAGCCCAAATGGCATCACACTACAACTATGAGTGTGATGGTGGCCACGCCGTTGTTTTGGTAAGCTGCAGCCCCAGCTCGCTGACTTTCTTGAATTCGTGGGGTAGTTCATGGGGAAATAATGGAACCTTCGCCATTGAGAGCCCCGCCGTTCTAGGGAATAAATCTGTCTCTTTGTCCTTCTACGACGTTTATTGGGTGGAGAGCGACCTGACAGAGGCCGAACGACAAGCTTACGACACTAATGTGGACGAAGAGATACGTCGTCGTGCTGAGGAACATGAGGGAATTTTCGAGCTTGAATATCGATGTCCTGGATGCGGGGACACTTCTCGTCTGGCAGATTTCAGGGGCAGTGTCCGAAGAGCTGTATGCCCAAAATGTCAGCAATGCTTTGAACCCGATGCCGGAAATCTAGTGAAGGCCCTGTATTTGCGAGCAGGGCTGAACGATGTTGTCGGTTAGTATAGTTACCATACTGCAGTTGAGACATGACAGAAGTATCGTGAGGGCCGTCAATTTATGAGTAGAAGGAAATCTTGGTTAGGTGGTTTGTGCTCATTATAGTATCATTGTGAAACTATTTGTAAAGGATACTTCTCTCTATGCTATGCTTTTTACACCATGTATGCTCAATCTTTGGCCAGATTATCGAAGTAATGATAGGGAACTGCGGTCTAGTAAGGTAATTGGAGAAGAATACTAATACGCCTGTAATTCAACTGGCAGGGTTGGTGAGTAGATTCAAGTACACTCCAGATGTCCATTAGGGGCCACGAGAGATTTCTCGCTATTGCTGACCGCTAAGTTATTAATTAAAGCAATTAATATGCCAAGCATATGCATTATAACCTAGAATTTATTTAAGTTATTGCCTCTAACCTTATTAATAGATTATTAATCTTATAGAAATAATATATTTCTTTATTATTATGACCTAACAGGTAGAAGCGCTTACGTCACGTGCACCCCACTCATTTGCACCAATCACCAAACAACTCACGCCTTACCCCAGAACATTCCATAAGCCTTACAAATCGGCTCACAATACAGACTTATAGCTTACTATAAGCCTAACTTACTTTACTATAAGCTACTTACTATATAAATACACATATTTAGTAGTATATAGAACTT
>JAADJG010000136.1:0-18463 GCA_012932025.1 Fusarium austroafricanum
AATGTAAATTAAAGTTTAAAATTAAAATAAAAAATAAAACAAATATTAAGGCTCTTAAACTTTTAAATAAATAATTTTAATTTAAATAAAATAGATTATTACTAGAACTTTTAAAAAAAATTAAGGGCTAGCCTGACGGACTAAGATAGCTCATCTCTGCCCCATCAAAAGTCTCGAGCTAACGAGGCCGTCAGCCAGATTTGAGTCTCAGGCGGTCAGATTTGGCAAACTCCAATGGCCAGCTCATATATACATTGTAGTTATAGGGCACATTTTTTGCGACTTCCAAAGCCCACGCCGAAACAATAGCCCTTCGAAAGGGAAAAGATCCCATAATTGACGCCATCGCGACAGTCGCGACAATGTACTCGATGATGAAAAAGTGGGCTAGAATGATTTGCGCAGTATGATTTCTTCGGTCGGTGAAATGTTTGAACTCGTCCTGTGCCAGCTCGCCAAACATCGCGTACGCCCGGGCGACTTCCGTAAATGCTGTCAAAGCACATTAGTAAAAGCAGTCGTGGAAGGGAGCGGAGCATGGTAGTTGTACCTTTTACGGGCGAACCTTTTGCGATTTCTAAAATCCTTTCCAGAATACCGAGGTATTTGACTTCTATAACGCTCTGACAAATCAGCCTCAGGCGCCTGACTGAGACCAACCCGTCACGTAGGATATCGGCTATTCCTTCAACAACATCTACAGGGTTAAATGATAAGACGTGCTTGTTGTGACTCTCAGCGGTAAAGCCTTCAAACAGAGAATTCTCTAAGAGGGGAAGGATCGCGTCGGACACTGCCATGCAGCCTCGGATCATGATAATGAACTCCACCATGCCTTCAAGCATATAAGACGACTGGAAAATGAGAGTCATGACTGTGGCGATTCGAGCGTCTGCTTCAACCTTAGATTTGCATGGTTTGCTCAGGGCGTGATTTAGTAGCGTGATGGCATGAACTCGATGGCTCAGTGCTTGTGCAATGTAGTCTGTGTCGCCACATAAAGACAGATGGGATGCCGCCAACCCGAGCATAGCATGTATCAGGAAATCAAACTGGGTGTTTTGTCAGGACATTAATACCTGAACACAGGGTAGAACTTACATTGTGAGACATAGCAGCAACTTCCTTCCAAACCGCCTCTCCCTTCAGAGGCATTGGGGGATAGGCATGAAAGACAAAGTGCTGATATAGCCGCAGATCTTCCATCGTGAATTGGGTAGGTGTCGATTGAAGTGGCCTGGCGGGTGCACCCATCATGATACGTCGCGCTGAGTACTCGCACTTCATGCCAAGGCGCATACAATTCTCACACTCGGGAAACGTCTCTGGGCATTTCACTCTGCGCCTCTTGCAGTTAATGCAACCATTTCTCGATTTTGTGTGTCCCTTTCGCGGGCCAGCTCTACCGCGGACGGTCCCCACGATCAAGCTAGTATCTGGCGACGAATCTGAGGACTTATTCGATTGCATCGTATCTGATGTTGTCGACGATAGAACCTTGCGTGTTGCGTAACTTCAGAAGGCGTGCTTATTCCCACGTGACTAATTGCTTACCTGGACTATCTGGTACAAGCCTCCCACTTCCAGGTAAGATCGGAGCGATTCTTCTCCGCTCCGAAGGTGTTCAAGCGGGATTCAAAATAAAGCACGCAGCCCCGCTAAGCCTTTCTCGCTTGGCTCCAGAATCTGCGGATCACGATAACGAATCACTATAGAGCATCCAGCATATACAAAAGAATGAGGTCAATGTACAAGAAGTTCACCAAGGGGAAGCAGCGAGATGACAACGGAAGAGGCTCAATCATGCGTACCTTTGTTTCCCTTTCGCATCGTTATTCAGGAAGCTAAGCTGACAATTTCTCCCGTGCGCTAGGCTGCGTAGTTGCCCGAATCCATAGATCAAGATGATATACCTATACCGGATGACTTTGAGGTTGAGCCCTTTGGCTTATTCATCCTACATCCATCGCCCGAGGTCTACCAGCCGCCTGCCGATATTGATGTTGAGTATGCTGATTTAATTAACTTCGTTGCCCTAGTTTTATGTGCATTGACTAATAGCATGTAAAGTATCGTCGCTGTTCATGGATGGAACGGCAGTGCGAAAACGACCTCGACTGACTCGGCTACTGGGCGTTGCTGGCTAGAAGATCTACTACCTGAATCGATTCCGAGATGCAGGGTGATGACCTTTGGATATGACTCCAAGCTGGCTTTCAGTAAATCTCAATCGGGCGTGGAAGCCTTTGCTCAAGACCTTTTGAACCGCCTGAGAGTTGTTAGAAGTAGCTCGGAGGCAAGTGTATAGAAATATGCCTAGTAATAATTGCTGGCTCCTCACAGACACGAAATCGACCGCTGGTGTTTATTGCTCACTGTCTAGGCGGCATCGTAGTGAAAAGGGTATTTGTGGTTCTTGATTTACCGGGTTTAAAAGATGTTGATTCTGTAAGGCTTTGATCATGGCACACAACGGCTCCGATGTCTATACTCCGATTCTCAAAGCCACGACCGGCTTCGCCTTCTTGGGAACACCGTACCGCGGATCTGACTTGGTGCCTTGGGGAGTCTTTCTCTCAAACCTCGTCAGCGTAACTAGCATAGGAAAGAACATCCGAAAAGAGCTCTTACATACACTTAGCAAAGTCTATGACCTGTTGATGGAGATTTCGAAACAATTCCTGCAGCGCGCAACGTCTTTGAGAATTATGAGCTTTTTGAGCAGCAGGTAGAAAGCCCACTGACATCATTGGTAACTTTTCATCTTGTCTGTTGTGTAGTGGAGTTCTTACAATTGACAGGTTGTTCCAGAGTATTCGGTAATTATGAGTTTGCCCAGACGAGACTGTACTTCCAATGGATGCTCACCATCGTGGACTTACTCGGTTCTCGCGAAAGACTGACCAGAATTATATCCTTGTCGAAGTGGCGATCAGGGAAGTTGTGTATGGAAGCATGGATAAATGTCACACTTGTCCCAAGGCAATGACTTGAATATGAAAGTTTAAGTTGAGATAGGTGCAAACGAGTCGAATAACAGTTTGAAAGCGGCTGTGGAAAATAAAACAGAAACACTGCCGAATACCACCAATTTATCGATTCCCGTACCAAACCCAAAGCTCTCTCGCATCAGCATCACCGGTTATCCACTCACCTTTAGGTGCAAACCCTCAGGAAGCAGCTTACCCACGCTGGGGGGGTTGTCATCTACGGCACCTTCGATAAGTACCTTGGGATCACATATTCATCACCGCACCTTTGATAGGAGACCAAATTCTTCCACGACCAGCCTGGAAAACTAGTCACTGAGTTTGCCGGACAAACCAGTCGAGACTGTCACATTACGCATTAGTGGCCTTAGGCGGCGACTTGATCCACATAGCTACATGGAAAGAGACATCTCTCCTGTTATAAAGATCCCAGGGAATATAGAAATGTCGCGACTATATTCATGGTTGGACGAGGAAGTCAATGGCACGTCGAGACCCTAGTGGCCACTAATCATTGCTAACTTTCGTCAGTAGGTATCAAGAGCGTCGAGTCCTTCAAGTTCAAGGATCACAAAAGTGATATCGGATTCGAGTGGAAATACATCTTCACGAGACCAGTCGAGGTTACATCTGGCCGGCCGTCTTACAATAAAGAAAAGGGCTTGAAAATCAACGTAGACTAGTCAATTGCGTCATTGAACAAAGCCTTCCCCATTCAATCACTGCTAAACTCAATAGTAATAGCCGAGAAGGGCATCCCACGTTTGACAAGGTTTCAGGTTCGGTTCTCGAGGTCGGTCAAGATGACGCGAGAGACTTGGTTGTTTCATTCATGAGAACCATTCGAGTTCCCGAGAGCGACAAGGAGTACGATCTGCCTCCTGGATTGGGAGATTCTCGCTGTTTAACTTTGCACCTTTCAATCACAGTTTGCCTTCTTCAATGGCTGCCAAAGGAGGATTCTTCTTCCCAATGTATCGTAAGTCAACAAACCATACCGCGAAAATAGTTGCATAAGCTCGCTCACATTACTTAGAAATGGAAGCAATGTGGATCCACTTTAATACTGAAGGGCAGACGAAGTTTGCTATCTGACCCTATGTCGGCGGCATCAATGGCCTTTCAGGGGAATCGTCCCAAGGGGGCATGGCCTCGATTATCCGTGGAATGAATCCCGAGACCAGAAATCAGGACTACATCGTACTACCAGAACAGTTATGGCTCGACGGAATCGCTACTGCACCGAGAGTGGTCAACCAGTTCGTTGCCACGAAAATGGCTCCTCCACAAAGAGAAAGATCGCGAAAGAGTCAGAAGGATGGAAGCAGCAAAAAACGAGACGCGTCGAGCGACCCCTCAACCCACGATGATACTCCCAAAGGAGCTTCTATTGAGTGGCAGGTGGCTGGTCGTGATGAGGTTGGAGGATTGCAGCTTTAGATCATTACTGCATTTGAACCTGACCAAATTCATGCTGGTTCGGATAGAAACGTCTGCATGACGAGCTGCGACGTTATCTTTGCTGCTACTCCACCGGCATCTATAGATCATGTCTTCGATGTACTGTCTACCCCTACAGAGCTCAACCCGAAAGTGGACGAAACAATTCATGTTAAAGACCTAAAGGGAGCAGCGCAGTGACGCCCCAAAGTCGTTGCAGACCTGCTGGAGGAAGGCCCCTTGAAGCTCACTCACCAAGACATTGTCGAGCTGGACGCAATCCCAGGGCATTGCTATGAGTGGGTGTTTGATATCAAGCTTCTCGGCAGACTAAAGCCTCCAATTTGACTGCACGTACGTGCATCCAAATTTACTGGACCAGTACTTGTTGGTTTACTAATATTTATATTTTGACGATGACGATCGATTCAACTGCATACTGGACATTGTGGCAAAGGAACTGCAAACATTGAAAGGCTGGTTGGCCGTAGAGTATTTTGCGGCTAACCTTGTTCATGGATGGATTCCAATTTCGTCCTGGCTAGCTCTCACCTGGCTTCCCCGGCTTGCCGGAGGAAATTATGTACAAGAAAGGCGGTGCAAATTCGCTTTTGTAAGTCTTATTGCCTGACATTAATATCCATGTCAAGCTAAGAATAGTTTTGATAGATACCTGATGAAATATCTAACCAGTCCTATGTCTCCGGCATTCTGTGCGACAATAAGGTAGAGTCTTCATACAAAAATCTTCTCGGTTCTCCTGGTCCTTGGCGAGGACGCTACTGTCAAATAATTAAGAGATGTTATTCACAAGACGACGGGAGTCTTAACAGCTGGATATCTGATCTAAAGGAATTCGACAACTTCTCTAGCTATTGACGACAGTAAAAGAGTGTTTGCGAAAGATAATGCCACTACATCTTGGACGGGCCAGGTACCACAATATCTACTGACGCGGGATAAGACACGTTCCATAAGTAAATTTTGAGAGTCCTCTCTGCTCCCGAGGCCTTTTTTAACCCCTTCTTTAACCCCTTGCCCCCGCCAGTCGTCGAATTTCGAGTTGCTATTATGTCCCTTACCAAAGCGCCCTGAAAGATGATATGTAAGCCGTCTAACAAGAGTATTAACATCATGCTTGCGTACAAGGACAAAACAGGCATCCTAACGCATGAGCAGCGCATAGCTTTTGGTGATGAACGGCTTGAACCTTGTCAGTATTTTACAAGAGAATTGTCAACTGAATGATAACATATTGCTAGCATTCACATTATCCGGTTATAATATTTACATGGTAAGCATATCCTCTATCAAGCCTTGATGTCTCCGCTAACATTGACTCAGGATACGGTCCTTCATTTTCACCCACAGCTATTTGGAGGCGGCAGCCCGTCTGTTCGAGTTCACTACAACGGAAAAGAATAGCATGAGTCGTTCTCAGATTAAGACAGCATCGCCGAGCTCAAAATGAGACTTATGGGCAAAATAGGTATTCCAGTAAAAGACCAGATACTGAGATGTGCGGGCAAAGTTGTCCAAGACAGTAAGTATCACAAGGCTCCTTTTTGTGCTGTGCAATTTCTGACGTGAATGCCTCTTCCTGAGCACAGATGAGAATCCCTGCAGATACCAAGAAAACGTCCTTGTTCTCACCACCCGTGAAATAACAGTACTTGAAACATTGGGCCTCAGCGCCGGGGGCAAGATCCAGCAGCATATCGAGCGCGACATCAACGACCCGCGGATCCGGGACACAAACAGCTCGCGTATTGTAAACGTGCAGCTTCTAGGTGCTCGCTCCTTTCGCCTCGTTACCGGTCGCGTGCCCCCCCGAAACTCTCGTCACAGCCGACATGTACACCGAGATGGGCCTGAGTTTCTTCATGCTGTGGAGTGACGAGCACCGTGCTGTTAATAATGTGTCTGGGGATTAGAACAATCTAGTCGGATAAAATTTGTATTTAAATTGATCGGTTTGAGGATACACTACCTATAGTCCTTTAGTTTTTAAGTTCGGAGAATCTGCTTTCTCTAATGCAAAACAAAGTCAATAAACCACTGTGGTCTTCCCAAGGCCTCGAGAAGCTTGGAATTGGCCGGTTCAGGGCCTCCAATAGCAACATATTACAGCTCTTTTTCTCTTAGCAAGCTGATAAGTAGTCAATTACCCAGCCACCAGTGGAAATCCACAATCAATAGTTTCTCCATTAGTACAACCTTTTCCGAAGCTGATTGGTGATGTCAATAGCGCAGCGCAACATGAACGGTAAGACTTTAATCATGGTGAATTAAAAGCTAGAACCCACACCGATTTCTACTGATCTGGGTCATCAGTGTCAGAGTGGCGTGGTTGCTCAGATGTCAGCACATTGTTCCCGCAGCAGAGCCTCTGAGCTTGGTCTAGACTAGGTCTTTACCTGAGTGGGCTGATATCAAGTGATGAAGTGCTATTTTACGAGGCGCCAAAGTACGGAGATCACCGTTAGATCCGTTATAAGTACATCTTCGGAGAAAGTGTCAGGATACTATTCCTTTATAGGAGCAAGTGTGCCAAGAAACCAAGACGCTCATCGATCTTAAGGGGTGATATAGACGCTTGTTTCCTCTACACTAACTGAAGAAAAGGGATCATGTGGAGGGGTTTTGTGGCGCGCCAAGGCCTGTCGCAGACTAACTTGAAAAGACTCAAGTTACGTGTGTCCCTGTGACGTGGCATTGCCTTGGGACTGTGACTTCTCCTCGACCCTGCCAAGAGGTACGGGAGAAGCATGTTGCTTTTCCCAATTTTAATAGTTCCTATCAGCAATTTATCCATAGATGCAGATGGCGTGGCATGCTTGGTGTTGACTCTCGCCATGCCGCCAGTGAACCATGCCAGGGTGCACTAAGGCTGGTTGGGAACATCGAGAGGACAAAAGGCAAACTGGGCTATGAAAGCTTTGACAATCTTCATGGAATTTGCGCCAGTGAGGTTGTATGAACATCCTCTATCGGCAACTTCCACTCACAACATCTTCAGATCGTAGAGAGCAATTACAGTTCGTGTAGTCATGGCACTGATATATCCATCGTTCATAATCAGGTTTTTCTTTCAACAACCATCATCTCAAAGTCACGATAAAAAGCTGCTTAGTGAGAATAGACAGCTGGAATTACCTCATTCAGCTATCATATCAAGTCTAGACCCTACTTTTGGGATCTGGACCTAATTCTTTTTGGTAAACCTCCTAAGACCGGCGGAGGTTGCACGTCATTCCCAGCTGTTGATAGGGCCGCCGTTAATACAATTGCCGAATTAAGTCAGCCACCACTCAATAGCGCCTCAACAGGTGAGAAGTCTCCACTTAGCTGCTCCAACCGGGTTAGTTAGTTGTTTATGGACTGTTGTGGCGCTATCAACGGTCGACCTTAAACAGGGGAAATATTCCCAATTCAGTAGGGGCTAAAGGTGAGCTGTTCGAGATTCCATTCTACGAATAGATAATATAATTACTCTTCTATAGCCTAAATTCGCGTTTTGCTTCAAATAAATGCCAAAGAACTGCGTCCTTTGAAAGAATGTAAGAAATAATATTGGCAGCCATGTTTGTCTAAATGTTGCCACGAAACCAGTACGATGCTGAAGGCCTGACGGCACATAACCAATATGATACAATTAAAGGACTTACTGACCATTAATGCAACATGTTGTCTACGTGGCGAACTAGTATGCCCTTTCTCTTAGTAATTGCATGAAAGCAACGAGGTGCTTCGAACCAAGTTTTGAGTTTTAACCGTAAAAGCAACACTAAAAAGCTCACTAAGTTGGTTTCTGCTGTGCGTGGTGGGTAGACTATAGATTATCACGGCAAATTCCATGCCAATAGATACCACGGGTCAAACCCTGTATCTAGTGCAGCTGAAAATAAATAATTTGACTTTTCGTATCCTACCAATGAGTGCTTGGCTTCGTGATGTCAAAGTAACGAAACTTGGGTTCCTGTTTATCCTGACTTCTCCATGCGTAATGGTTGCCTCCAGGAGGATACTAGGTCTAGAACCGCCTCACCGGAATATGGCTTGTTGCCTCTTACAAAATGTGTAGGGCATATTGCAGCCTGCGGCTGAAATAGAGACTTTGTTCTCCGGCTTGCCACCAGGAACCAGTACAGCCATCAGGAGCCAACCCCTCGAGAGAAAGAATCGAGCCTCATTACTTATTTAACCCTTTTAACTTTCCATCGCATTCTTGTTTCTCCAGGCCCTTTCACCAAGCTTCTTATTGCCCAACAAATACCTCATACAACCACTTGGCCTTCAAGGCTTTGAACAGTCATGAAATACTTTATAGTCCTTGGCCTGACGGCCATCTTCACTGGCTACGCACTAGCCACCAGCCCCCTCAGCTGCAGCACTCCAGGGGAAAACACCCCCATCACTTCAAGCTGCTGTCCCCGCGATCCCGCAAAGCGTCTCAGACGCTCTGCCAGGGAGATTTTTGCCCGCACAGACAGCCCAACTTGCCCAACTCCCCAGTACTACGGCGACTCGTGCTGTACCCACGAATTCGCCAAGCCTACTCTAGACAAAGGCACTTTCAATCTTCAGTGCGGCGCCAATGGAGTAGCTGATATTGTCAGCAATGCGGTCAAGGTCGAAATCGTTGGATGCGATACGGCAGGGGATCTCGATAAGGACACCTGCTACCTCATGATTTCCTCTACTCCAGCTGGCACCATCACTGACACCCACTTGGAAATCTCGACTACCCCCTGGAGCAGCACCAAATATCCAACTAAAGATCCTGCCTCGTGGACATACACCTCCTACTGCGGCAAGACAACCGGCATTTGCCAATTACCCCTTAAGAAAATCGGAGACGGCGCCTCGGCACTTTGCGGCAACAAGTTGTATATTGCCTATCACACTTCTACCAGCGACAGAACCACTTCAAAGACTTGTACCGGCGATGGAACTCTTATTCCTGGCCAGCCTGGCAATCGCTGGTGGGAGTACCTTACACTGGGCTTTACTTGTCCCAAAGAGTGCGACCGCTGGTGTTGCTGCCAGCAGCCAGACACACCTCCTCCTTCTGACTGCAGCGTGTCTGGCACTGCATTCGCCAAGCCCCCTAGCAACGCAGACCAGCAAACCCTCCAAGGCAAGGGCTGCGGACGCTGGGGATGGTGGAATGTATTCTCCGGTTCTTCATACGAAGCCCGGCTCTTGGTTGGCGCTGGGAATAACGTGGGAGGCACTGATGTTGGCAAAGTAGTGGTGTCGCAGTGCACTACTGATGCCAACAAGTTAACGGTGACATATACCCTCGACGCGCCGTATAAGCTCACCGAGGTACACGTGGACCTTCGTTGCCAACCCATTACAAAGAAGGTGACGGGTAGAGACGGGACTTCGGGGTACCCTTGCGCACCTGGTCAATACAATGTGTTCAAGGGGGCTTCGGACGGTAAAATGTGCCCAGCCAGCACTGGAAAGTCTCGTTACACCATTTCTTGTATTGATCCGCAGTTGTATGATGACGGCGACAATCTGGGCTACACGTGCACGTCTACTACGGATCCTATGTATGCAATTTTCCACGCCAGTGTGTACAACAGTGGCGCAGGTTGCGCCGTCGGGTCATGCGATCAGACTGATGCTGGCGAGTAGAAGCGGCGAAGCTTTATCACTGAAATTAAGCCGTTGATATCAGGATATGATGTTGGTTTAGGAACATGGAAGTGTTGAGTACATTTATTTTATTGTTCCTGGATTTAATGTAAATACGCAGGATAAAGTGTAACTTTTCGTATTTCTAATAGTCAATCACAGTACAAATTGCCAAAGAAGGAAACCTACTCACCACCCAGACAGAATATTAACTACGTGAGGACACTCATATTACTCATGCCATATGGTAGGAAGGGTACTAATGTATTTGAGGCGCCATTTGAGTGTGCTATTGACATTTAAAAGTTGACATATAACCAGCCGACATCAACTCATTTTCAACCTCTCAGTGGCGGTCAAATCAATATCGAAAGGCCTTCTCATCATCCTCTGATATGTTAGATACGAGAGTTAGGTATCTCAAAGACGGAGTTTCAGTACCAGAGTACGTGGGAGGAGAAACCAAAGACCCATAGTTGTACTAACCAAGACTCCTCCAGTCAGAACGACCCATCTCCAGTCAGGATTATCCTTCAGAATGTCGACATTCATTCCAAACAGGCCCTATCAATAATACAAGGCCGTTTAGAAACCAGTTTATCTTATGAGAGCTCGGTCAAGTTCAAGGACGAAACTAACAGAAGCACACATAACGGGAAGAAATATAAACTGAAATAATTAGCACGAATCTGAAATAGGTAAGACGTGCCTCATACTGTCATCCAAGAATGGCGCCTCATGTTTCTTGCAATATCGGTAGATCGACGTGCTTCATCGATAGATACTCGTACGTATACCTAGACACAGTTAGCCAGACTGATCTGAGACGTGGCACAACTCAGAATACAAAGCTCAACAGATCTCTCAAACGTTGTTCGGACCGGTCAATCGTGCTGTTTCCCCGTGCCTCAATCTGTAAGATAGCATTAAGAGTTTTTTTGTGGCCCTTGTCCTTAACTGTATGCTTGTAATAGTCAAATAGAAGGTTCTGAGTGCTCTCAAGATGGTGTTGAAGGATATATCTAATTCGACCCAAGCTGTAGAGAACGGACCGCAAAAAATGGTATTGGGTGCCATTACCAGTGGTAATTGGTAGGCGAGAGCTGCATGGGTTTGGTGAGAGCAAGATAATAATTGGCGAAGTGTATGTATCTTTAGCTTCAGAGCCCCTTGGGCGTTGGCCTACTGGGCGTAATAATAGACTTGTGTGCGTGCGACAGAATCGCCTGCGAATAATTCTAAGAGCTTTAACTCTATGGCTTCGTTCGTTTTGCTATGAGAAATTTAGCAGTAAAGGTTTAGATCACTGACTGCCAGTTGAGGAGGTAATCATGAAACCTGACTCTCTGAACTTTATGGTTTGTTACTGAACTTCTTTTTGATGTATGTCAAGTTTTTGTCCTCTTTGACTAACTGCTCCCTTGAAGCTTGGTCCGTTTCGCCCCAAATACATCCAAAATATCTTCCTCACAGTCTCTTTTCCTCGTCCTCCCCCGTCTCGGCTCATCTTCAGCAAGACTCTTATGGCAGTTATCACCATAGCCACTATCCACATCTGATCCTAATCCCGCAGCATAACCATCCTCCGGCCCATCGCCCGCAGCCTTGGATCTTTTCCTCGGACTCTCACTCCTGGACCTGCTTGCATTCCAAATCGCATGGCATTTCTCCGCACTAGCGAACCCAACATCGTGTCGTTTCTTTTCATGATCTCATGTCATAATATACCGCCCTTTATCCGAGTCGAGAAAATCTTTAAATATTGAGGGTGAGAAGATGGTATAGGCGAAGCGGGCGAAAAGAAGATCGATGGATAGTATTGACGGCAGTGTGTGGATGGCTCTGTTGTGGAAGCGCCGTGGGAAATCACCACTTGGAGTCAAGTTGAAGACGTGGCCCACTATGTGAATAGGAGAGTTGGTCTGAGGAGAGTTGTATGGGGGTTCTAAACTTCGTATTGGAAGTTGTGAGTCGGATGGGCCGCTTCTCTCAGCATCGCCCTGAAGTTGTTCCGCATTGGTCTCCTGGGCCTCTCCCATATGCTCCTCCCTTGCTTCTCGAGAAATCACCTTTTTGGGCACAAAAGTAAAATGTCTCTCATCAAAAATCTTATGAATATCACAGCGCAGCGATAATAAATTCGCCGGCGCATCAATTTGATCCGTTGAGAAAAGACTCGTCCTAGAATACGTATCGCCGCGTCAGTAGACATACAAATAAACATAGTCATACTCCAACTCATGTCGCTTCCACCACCTTATCTTACTTTTTTATCAAGTTCTGCGTCCACCATGAAGATTGCTGCGACGGTACACGATGCGCTTGTTCCACGAAGTCGCCACAGTTATTCATCACGCAGCGAGGGCTGCCGTTGGCGCGGTATTGGGAATAGAGTCTTTCCCACATGGGTGGAAGATTATTGTGTGGAAAGCGCCAGTCTTTGAAGCGAGGAATTATAGGGTACTGATCGGTCGAGGGATCATTAGACGAGAGAAGACAGAAATAGTAGCGCCCATAACTAAGGACTCTATTTGGCGGATGTATCTTTTCTTTTCCGTGAGGATCTTTGGAAAAATACCCATCCCATGTATTACCAGCGATTATAGCGCAAGCTGTATGGGCTGTGTCGTACTCAAACCCAGAACCGCCGTCATCAAAAGCTTCAAAGGAAATGAGGACATCAAAATCCGGATCACCGCCCGAGTAGTAGTATCCAGGGGTGGATTATTCTTACTTGACGACCAAATGAGTCTTCAACATTAGGAAGAAGACGTGACTCGTCGATTATATCGTAAGCATCCGCCATATTGCGATGATGATAAGATAATACGATGGCCGCATTGTTTACGTCGGTGGAGTCGTGTTATTTGTTTTGGGTTAGCGGAATCGGATTAACTGGTTCCGTTGCCTTTTATGTTGAGCCATGTGTAGCCGCTCAAAGCCGATGCGTTAGTAGTCACTGAGTGGGGGTCTTGGTTGCTCAAACAATTGTCAACGTCAGGCATCCAGGAGGGATCAGCACTTGGGTTTTCAAGGCCGCAACCAAGATTCCTTATCTTATATAACTCTTTCTGGAAGCTTAGCTATGAGGAAACATAAAAATTTTTTTGATTTTTTTTTAAATAATTAGATTTATATTCCTATTATAGTTAGTAATTAAACTTAAGAAATAATATTATTACTACTCGATAATAATAATTTTCTCTTATAGATTAATAAACTTTAAAGGCAAGGAAAAAACTAATTCTTATAAAAATTCCTAACTATAATATCTCAGTCTAATTACAATCTACTAACTAGAGCCAGCTTTAAGAAAGGCTAGCATTAAATACATTTTATTACGATCTAACGGGTAGAAGCGCTTACATTACATGTACCCCACTCAATTGCGCCAATCACCAGATGACTCATGCTCTACTCTAGGATATTCTGTAAGCCTCCCAGACCAGCTTACAATATAGACTTACAACTCGCAGTAAGCCCAGCTTACTTCACTATAAGCCACCTACTATATAAATACATTTATTTAGTAGTATATAGAACTTAGCTTACTAGCTATTAATAAAACTTCTTTACATTAATTAAGCCTAACCCGCATTGAATCTACTATTAAGAGACGTGACACCTAACGACCGCTCAGTATAATGCCTTACGCAATCTGCCAATATAAACCTAGTACAGACTAGTTTATCCCTTGGAAAACATAACCGTCACACATTTAGACTTACTTAAAAAGTTCCTAGGCCTTGAAATAATAATTTCAGCTTTTAGATAGAACTCAAACGAAAAAAATCTTACCAAAATAGCTCGTACAATAGAGGACTTAATTAAAACTGCTAATCAATCAGCCGGTCTCTTATAACTCCTAAAAGAAACTATCTCGAATAAGAACAAGCTTCTAGAGAATCTGAAAGATATAATAGCATCGTACTGAAGGTCGGAGCTACTTAGCCAGCTCTCAGTATATTCAACATAACTAGTTGTAATCATACGGCGAGGTCTAGCAATAATTGGCTGTCTATCTTGCATGCTTCGACTCAAGCCAAACCTGAATTTTCGATTTGATCTATTATAGCTTGCACTTATCAAACTTTCCATTTCCATTATGGTATGAGGTCGAGCCCTTTCCAAATCTCAAGAAGGATTATTGAGCTTTTGGCTGATGTCACACATAGACCACTTTATCGTCCAATGTTTTGAATCTGGTACTCGCTCCCGCGTCACCGCACCCCCCAATCTGTTTCGTGTGCAGAAGTCCCAGCCAACGAATAATCACTCGATCTTCAAACGGCAACGGAAATGCAGATCGTCCGTTTGACAAGTGTACCAACTGCCGAAAGTTCTTGGGTTTTGCAGATGAAAGAGGCAATATCCCTGGCAATCCACTATGTCACTGCGACGAGTCCAGCAAATCTCAGATAACGGGTCAGAACAGCGGAGATCCTGGTCGCTTGCATTTTGTGTGTAGACTGGGCACTTGCAACTACTATGCTATAGCGACGGATCGGGATCATCAACAAATCAGGCTTCGCAGGGACATTGTGGAGCATTTTGCAAGTCTCAAGCTCGTCTAGCGGCTATACATATTTACGAAGTCCGTCATATTCCTCGCTTATTCTACTACTCAGGGACCATAAATTCGCATTAATGTGATATACTTCCTGTTGCACGAGATAGCACGTAACCTCTTTTTCCTCTGGTATTAATTATAGAAAATGGTTGGTGAATATACTGGTATCACCCATTTGTTAAGAATCTCTTGTTCTGAGCCAACTAATAAAAGATGGAAAATGCTGGTAACATAGAGGAACTAACAAAGCCTCACATTAGTGGAGGGGGAAAGGTGTGGAAATTAAGAGATTATTACTCAAGAACATACTAAAGAATCTTAAGATTGTCTAGATTAATACAGATAGAAATTATATAATGCAGCAGGATTTAGTTTCACCTTCGTATAGTAGGCATTACAGTCCGTGGGCTAGTCTTACTGAGAGAAGCTCCCCAACAACGGCCTCAGCTCTTCAAGGGCTGAGGATAATCCATTAACGTCTTGCCTGAGCCTTGCCTGCTTTTCGGCTTTCTCTGTTGCGTCAGGGTCCGTTATAATGTCGCCAAATAGAGCATCGTCATCCATTCATTCGTGGGTAAACAGGTCATCAAAGTCTCGAAGCAGATTTCTCTGTACAACTTGCACCATTATGTTATCAATGTAAGTGTCCCGGTATTTCTTTCCAAAAAAATGAGATTAGTCGACGTTAGACTGGTACAAGTAGAAACGAACAGAAAATGAAAACAAAGGAAATAGCGATGCAGTGGATTATTCCATACCTTGTACCTCTTCAACATATCTCGCAGAAGCTTGAGAGCATTGTCTCGATTGATAGCGTCCAACATCGCAAATTCTGTCTGGGCTTGGGTTCCCAAACCCCGCCCCGAAGTCGCTGTCGATGGTGCCGACTTGGTCTTTAGACTTTTATTTAAGGCATGGGCCAGCTGAAACCTCTCCTCTCCAATGCCCATCCACATGTCTGGACTCATGCTCATGGGAGTTTCTTTTCGATCGGTTTCAATCAAATCCATAGTGTGTTGTGCCTCTTCTTTTCGACTCCGGAGCTTAGCGAATATCTCCTTCACCAAAAGCCTCTCTACTAGCCTTCTGTCATCGATAACGAAGGAGACCGCCTTGCGAACAAAGTCTTCGCAGCAAGTGTAACATTCGTCTAGGTATCTAGCAGCTATGCCCTTCCAAGGCTTAGAGAAGCTTCCTAGTACCAACCCGATTCGATCAGGACTAAATTCGGCTGGATGAGATCCAGATCGCGTTCTTTGAAGTAGCTCCAGCATTTGTTCAACATCCTTAGACCGAGGATTATCTGGCAGAGGCTCGTCTGGCTTCCAATTGAAAGTGGCCAAATCGTGACCTTGAGACTTCATGTTCTCCGAGAATTGTGTACCTTTTGCTGCGAGTCGAGAGCGGAGCCAATGGGGACCGTCCGTCGAAACGTCGAAGAATGACACATCTCTGTAGTCACCCTGCCAAGCCTGATATGCCAGTTTCCGTAGCCGGTAAATGCTGACAGTCAAATAAATCCTTATCTGTCGCGGGTCTTTCTCCACCACTTCGTTCAGCTCCTTCATTCGTCTTTTCAATGCGGTCTCCACACTGCTGTAAATAGATCCAAGCTGGTTGATTGCCATATTCGATAACAAAACCACAAGCTTATTCCTCAAATTCTCGATGCCCCAATTATGCGTATTGTAGAGGCTGTGCCACCCGTTTGATATCCTCCGATTATCACCGTTGTCTTGTGCATTCGGTGGGAATCTGCGAGGCATTCCAAAGAATTTTGCCTCTTGTTGCTGTCTTTCATTCAATCCAATATGATGTTCGCCGGATTGTATCTGAAGTGGATCACGATTGAGAAGAACGTGTGCGCCCAACATGAACCATCGTTCAGGTTTCAATACTTCATTGACCCAGGCAGACTCTAAGTCAGAGCCCGGGTAAGCCATGTCTGGTTTTGTGATGATACCGAATGTTCTGCGGCAGGCCGGATCGAACTTTTTTGCCAGTTCTAGTATTCTGTGCGTCTCGGGATCCGCCGCCGCATCCACAACCGCCAGAATGAGGGCAGAGTCTCGTTCAATGTATCGACGTGTAATCTGTTCAAGATCTTGTCCATCTTCAATGGCTATTAGTCCTGGGAGGTCCACAAGTGCCAGTCTCGGAGCACTACTCCGTGCCTCGGGATCAGGAAAGTGATATTCGATGCTCAGCACGTGTGGAGCAAATTTGTTCATGTTTGTTATGCCCATCACCTCTTTCGCATGCTCGATGATTTGATAAGGCTTCTCATAAGCTGGCAGTAACTCATCTCGGTACTCGAACGCTTCTCGGTGTTTCTGTTCATCCTCTGTCGGGCGGAAACGAACTTTGCTTGCAATGAAATTCGATTCCCCGCCAGGAAATAGTCGTATTCTGTGGCAATGGTTACACTAGATCCGGTATGCAGTGAAAACATAGCATACTCGATGACAAACCGGGTGCAAGGGCCTCCATCTCCCTTGGGGAATTTAAGCCCCGTCAGTGCTTCCAAGACCGATGATTTTCCCGACGACTGCTTTCCACACATGACTAATTCAGGAATATCGATGTCTTGGCTGACATTACATTGGCGAATCCGTTCTAGAATTTCAAGGATTTTGGCTTTAGTCTCGTCAGGGGGAAACTTGAATGTGGGCAACATGTATTCCAAGAAATGATCACCTCGGGCGTCAAATGGTGATGGCACCGTCGCGCTCCTGTTCTCCATGTTTCGCTAGGTTTAGTGGAAATGGGTCGGAGGATTTTTTTTTCACGTAGCTAGGATATCTTGATGCGTATAAACTCTAGGCGATGGACTAGACGCAGGAAGGCTAAGTTAATTAATTGCAATCCATCAGAGGAGGGGCCATCGCGACACCAGATTCTGTCGGGTGCGGGGTTAGGCATCAATGTAAGGGTATTTTCGTTGTCCGCGTGACATCTAAACTGCCCACCCAGGGGTGCTAAACGGCAACCATTCACCCCTTGTACCCGAGACGGAATGCCTGGAGAGGCAGCAAGGAAAGCTTTGGGGGTAAGGAGGAGTGATTTTTTCTGTGCAAGTAGGTAGATAATGCGACCCAATCTTCTCATTCGGCTTCAGCTACTCTGAATTTACACAGCATCATTGCATCAACCGCTCCCTGTCTCTACAGTCACCAGAGATGAGAACTATGCTCAAATTAAATCTGCAAATTCCCTCCATGTCATTAATTGAGAAAAGTGCGAGGCATGCGACAGAGAAGTTGGTTAAAGAAGATTGCGCCGGGTAACGAAACATGTTTTGCAAAGGCTACGGGATGACTTTAACTCTCCATCTGCGGAATAACCCACTTTACATTTCACCCAGGTATTGCCGTCTTGAAAACACTAGCTTTCCCTTTACATCTACATATATATAAACAGATAGCACAGATCCCGTAAAGTAAAATTTGAGAGGAGATTGTAAATCCCCGCTATACCGTCGACCAGCGCGATAATCACCACAAGAATGATGAACTTACCATCATTTTCCACTGGTCGCCATAACAATAGGGAGCCGCAGTTCGGAGCCTCCGCGCTTCGGTCAATTAGTTGAGGGCACCGGGAGAGTTCAATACACGGCCAGCTCAGCCCTAAAGGCTAACTGCACTATTTATGCGCCACGCTTTTTGTAAAGTAATTGCGGACACACTGTTGCAAGGACGGAAAAGGGGCATTTAGTCAGGCTAATGCTCAGGCCTCCTTGAAATATTTAATAGTTAGAAATAAGTCCTATAACCTTAAAGCTAGCTACCTTAACTTAATAGTAGTAATATAT
>JAADJG010000137.1:0-22997 GCA_012932025.1 Fusarium austroafricanum
ACTCTTGAAGACAATAACATTGCCCTCTCACGCGGGAACTACGGCCGCCAAGATGACGACGAAACAAGATACGCGTCCGTCACTCTCTCGCTCAAGGACGACTTGTCTCCGAACAACAGTCCTCCTTTGAATCACTTGCTGATTCGATTCAATCAAAATGCATTGCTGGCATGTGGCCTTTCCAATCACAGCATGCCCTCCAACGTATTTCCCCTTTGGGATGTGCAATACCTCAATCAATATGGCGTTGAAGACTACACATGGTCTCTCCTTGCCTATATCGAATCGTCGACCAGTAAACCGCGCAAACGATACGATAGTGGCGCTCAATGGCTCGAACTACGCCTTCATGACCTCCAAGCGCATCTTCAACTGCGAGATTATGCTGTTCTTGAAGCAGAGTTTTCGGATCGGCAGACCCCCGAGGGTATGACGACGCGGGCAATGCTATGTCAACTGCAGTGTTTTCAAGAGGCCGCACTATCAGACTTTGCGCACTGGCCGAGTGAAGCCTATGACGATGCTGTTGCAATTTTCCTCACTAAGTGTCTTGCTCGATTGCGATTTGCGGCTTCCCTGACAGCTCTTCAAGAAGACCCTGTAAGAGTGATGGCAATCATTTTATGGAAGTCTGAGGGAAACCTTCAGTCCTATTATTCATTTTCTAAGGCTTCTTTGCCTTCAGTTGCCGAGCAGACAGAATGCTTCAGGGAGGATCATTGGACAAGTTGGTTGGCAGATGTAAGCGATGACAGCGGTGATGACGATATCGATTAGGGCCTGCTTAATCGTGATGTTTGTGGAAGCGGCAGCCCTGGTTTGAGTGCAGTAAAAGCACCAAACTTGTTTCCTACGGTAGTAGGCAGATGGACGAAGATGGCAATCTGACAATCGTCGGTTCACAGCATGTGTTTACAATTCATGTTGCTTAGCTTAGGAAACCAGTTGGGTGGAAGGAAAAGGGGGGTATCTAAATTTGTTACGGTAGTGCAGACAGGAAGGAGTATGAATTGATCTTGAGGATAGTGCATCTTGAAATTCTTCTGGCAAATCCTCACCACCGTCAAAGTCTAAGGGACGTACCTTGATCCTCTGAGAGCCTGAATTCTGGTAAACTGCAAATTTGGATACTGCACAGCAAGGACTGTGGCCCTCATCATTAACGCCATTCGCCTGGGCGATCGTTTGCCCTTTAACGGCTGTCAAAGCTGCCACATCTCCAACATGATATTAATGTCATGTATGCTTCCGTCAGTCAGTAAATGCAAGGGAGTCATTGTGCCGTGTCGTCTTAAACCGCCACGTTAGATCCCTATAGCTGCCTAGTAAGCGGGTCGCAGAGCCTGCAACCACCTCCTGCAAGTTCAAGATGCCTTGTTGTTCCAAACTGACTCTGGCTGGGCCGTTCACATCTCGTGCTTCCTCGGCTGCGGCCCCGATTCCTCGTAGATGGGACGTAACGCGGCCATGGATTTCCCCTTATCGCAACACGACTCCAATTCTCCTCCTTGTCGCCTAGCCGCCACCACAGTTTTTTTTGATACTCTATGCAGACCGAATATGCCTCAACTTTGAACGGCTTATTAGCCGGTTTTCGCTCGGAGTAGAGTTTTTTCCCTGATAGATACCGACCTCTGCATCTGCAAGCATGTGGGATTGGCTGGAGAACATCTGATCCTTGTATATTTGTTAGTCCAAAACTCCGCCCAACGCTCCGGCGGGGCATCTGTTGAGATAAGAGAGAACAACGTGGTCCAGCTCAGATGCAATTGGCCCCCGCTCGAGCTTGGCAACAAGGGGGTTTTGGTATTAAAGCTGGCTGACTTGCCGCCTTTCTATGAGGGAAATCCTGACTGCAATGCTTCGTTCAGCCTACAACCCCGCCCGTTGACGAAGGAACCAACACACGTGTTTAAAGACAATTCAAGCTCAACACGATGGCAGAAACCGGCGGAGATGTTATCATAGCTCCCGATGATAATGTTCAATCCCGACTACAAACAGTACAGGCATGAGCTAACCTTGAGTCTAGGATGTTGCCGATCAAGACTCCTCTTTTGGAAGTGTATGGGTAGCCTCTTGCTCGTTGTCTTTTAAAAAGACGTCAGATAACTGACATAAGCCCTGGCCATAGGAAACAGCGTCGTCAACCACAAGCCTGAGAAGCTCCATTCTCGACTACCGTCACGAAAACGGGAGAACATATCATCGATACAAGGATGGAAGTTAGTTGACCTTTCTTCCCCTAGAGACATCTCCCATTAATACATACCAACTTTAGAGTACAGCCTCCCCAACGACGAGAAAGAGAACGATAGGCTAGGTATATTCACGCATCCCATCCGCCGTTTAATTTTGATGCTAAACTCGTTTAGACTTACAGCACCACTTGTTTCTCCTAACCTTCGACAACAAACTTGGTCTCGCCCCACCAAACCTACCCGGTTCCAACGTCGAACGAGTTCTCGACGTGGGCACTGGTACAGGTATTTGGGCAATTGACTTTGCGGATGATCATCCTGAGGCCGAGGTAAAAGGAAGCATTCCAGAGCTGAAGATTCTCATAGCTGACATCATATATAGGTTCTCGGGATCGACCTTTCTCCCATTCAGCCTAGCTTGTACCGCCTGAGCTACTCTTTGAGAGCAAAATGGTAGCTGACAGTTGACTAGTGTCCCTCCCAATGTTAAGTTCCAAATCGACGATATTGACGAGGAGTGGGAGTATTCTGCGCTGTTTAGTTACATTCACAGCAGAATGATGAACTTGAGCATTCAGAACTGGGAGGATTATCTACGGAAAATCTTTGAGTAAGCTTCACTTGAGGTTTTGTATTGCCTATGGGTTAGCCCTAACTTGGCTAGTAATCTTACACCAGGCGGCTACGTCGAACTCCAGGATATTGATGCTTTCATGAAGTCTGACGACGGTACTCTTACCGAAGCACATGCGCTATCGAAATGGTGTAATCTTCTACGTGAAGCAGCGGTCAAATTGGGTCGCCCGTACATACCAACCAAAGAATTGAAGGGGATCATGGACAAAGTTGGATTCACCAATATCGTCGAAACTCGCTTTAAGTGGCCGTCAAACTGCTGGCCCAAGGACAAAAAATACAAGGAGCTCGGAGCATGGAACAATGAGAACACGAACCTTGTCCTTGAATCAATCACTTTCGCACCGTTAACGAGGGGCCTTGATTGGACTATCGAGGAAGTCAATGTTTTTCTGGTTGATGTGAGGAAAGAGTTGAATGATCCGAACATCCATGCCTACTGGCCGATGTACATATCCCGTCCTTTGACCGCTGTTCTACATGCTAATGTATCATTAGTTGCTCAGTTTATGGAAGGAAACCAGAAGTTTGAGGAAGGGTATGCGAGCAATGCAGTATCTGTGGAATTCTATGATTGTGCGAATAACTTTGATCTTGGGTCGTGACGTAGTTAGCCACAGCCATCAACTACGTAGAGCTAAATCGGTAGCAAGCAATCGAACCTAGCATCGAGCTCAACTGAACATCTTTCTGCTGCACGCATGAACAGCATGCAGCGTCTATATTATGTTACTCTCGTAATCTTTCGGGCCCGGCCACGCATCTCATAGGCCCGTCACACTCGAGAATATGACTCTAGACCTGGCGTACCTTCCCGCGGCTTATTGTATAGAAATGGCCGAGGCTGTAATTTGTTCACTCTCGGAGAGGGAGGCGCTTTTCCTGGTTTCTCCACATGCACCTGGCGCAGTCTTTGGTAAATCTACAATATCCAGGTCAAGGCCATCTAACAAAGGAATAGAAGAGGTTAACGTTGTCCTCACTGATCGTGAGATTGTCGATCGATGTGTCTCTTGGATGGAGCCTGTCTTGTGTAAAGGCTAGGTGTGCCTCGATGAAGCGCTCAAAAGCGGCAAGCAGAGCCCATCGAGAGCTGCCTTGTAGACGAACCTTTCTATAGCCTGGAGTATGACATGTCGATACATCTTGCTTGGCAGTGCACGGGTGTTGGCCTTCGCTGGGGACGTGAATTTGTTGTTTATATTGCGCAGTAGTGCTGAGTGAAAGTATTGATTTATTAAACTTGATTGTTTATTATTGAGATTAGAGTCCTTCTCGGGTTTAAATCTCTAGATGATTTCATTAGCGTTTTGAACTCTAAATCTAGGACTTTCAGACTAACGGTCTGAATCCCGAAGGGAATGGAAGGAGGACCCCCGGATGTTGCAACAGGATTAGGATTAGTAGGAGTTTATTGGGCGCCAGTTGGCTAGATGAGCACTCCCTATTGGTGTCGGTGCTACTACGTCCTTCTGGGAATGCCCCAAATGCGATATTGTCCCGCGGTATTGGCCGTTGCGACGGTTGTTCGTGGACCTCCTTATGCCCGTCCTCTGTTGAAAGTTATCCCAAACGTCGATATCCATGTAGGTGACGTCTTTCGAAGACACCTTATGTAACCTCTCGTCTTCCTCATCGCGTTCCGGGTATTCAGATGAGCCCTTGATAACAAGCGCATCTCCGGACGTCCTGCGAGCTGGGTTTTGCTACAAGTCGTCGCTCAGCCCGCATGCAACGCACCTGCTGCATCACCTCGTCAATGACGATCTGCTACGTAATACCGTTCCGCTTAATCTTGAGGAAGCTCTTATAGTATGGCGTCATGATTATTAGGTCGGCTCCAAGTTCCACTTCGTTTGTTTGGGAAAAGCTGAGGATCGTGGACACAAATTGCAGTCCATCCTCTTCAACCCTGGACTGCTGGTATTTGCGACTAGTGACACCGAGAATTGTTCCTAATATTCGTGTCAGTTACAAACGACGCCTACGGAGCGCTGCCCATGCCTGGATCTTGGATGTCTGTGCTTGAGTGCGCGGATACGTAGCACGATAAAGAGAACATTGGCCAGTCCCTATATCTTGTTTCCCTGCCTTTTACCGTCGCTCACCCTTAGTTCCTTTTCTATCCTTGGTAATTTTCATCTGTTCCCCGTCAGAGCTCCATTTGGCATCCTTGCCTGTATTTGGACTTGCCCCAAGAAATACCAGCGCTCTGCGAGCATGTGGAACGTCTCGCGTGGCGCAGCCTACCCCCCTGCTTCCCAGCCGACATAGACTCCGGTATCATCTTCCATTTCGGATACCGCTCTCCCCTAGCCTCCAAGCCTGTAAGCGTCTTAGCTAAGGCTATCTACAAGATCGTTGACGGTAAAGCCGAATTCGACTGCCACCTGCTTGAAGATACTGTTTGCTAGGTCGTCACGAGTTTGTTGATGCTGGACAACGGAGCTTTATGCAGTTTGCGGTGTGCGGGCTGCCTAAAGACAAGTTTTAGAAGGTGCTGCGGCATGTGTGGAATGCTATTGTTGATGAGACGGACGTCAAGTTGTGGAAGCCGACTTTATTTGCTTTGAGCATGTAACAACAATGTCTTATGATGGAGTATATAGAACTCTACTTGGCTTTGATTTAGCCCAGTTCCGTGCATTGGTACCGTGCACCCAGACCTGGCCAATCTGCTCTTGTCCCCGCGTGTAGTGCGGCAGGAACAAGCATTTGGATTGCAGGACACTAAACCTGTTAATGCTCGCGTTATCTGGGCTCGAATATTTTGCTCCCTGCCGCCCGGCCTTTCACCTCATCCCTTGCCTAGTTGACATGGTGAGCATCACCGGTAGTAGAGAGTCACTATCTGAGTACAATTTGCGGCCGACTTTATGCCACGCATTCGAATCACATTCCCACAACAAGCTATCCGCGATCCCTTACGCGTCCTTCTCTAGAATGGGCACGAGCTGACAAAACGGGATAAGGGGGCTTGGCTATTCATGGTTCGCCAACTGCTTGGACAAACTTTGCCGACTTAACCCATACAAGTATAGGCGTAGGTCGGTAAAAGGAGAAAGTCGTCGATGCTCACTGCAACTCAACACATCGATCGTATGCAAAAGAGTGAGGTTTTGTAAACTTGTCACCCAATTACACAGGATCCAGCGCTTCTTGACTAGGTATACAAAATGGATAATCGCGGGTGTCTTCGTCTTCGTTGAGGCGCCATTGTGAAGTTGGCAACTGCCGCTGCGGCTGCAGTTTGAGTTCTACTTCGGGACTTCGATGAAACTCAATAGGGACCAGTGACGCACTCTGAAATACATCATAGGCGGCAAAAGTTGAGGCAGTAGCCTTATGTGTTAGCGATGGCTCCTCACTGCTGTTGTGGTGTGTAACTCACCAAAAGCCCATAGTCGGTGGACGGAAGCAAGAAGACGAAGGCCGCCAATGTCAGTACAATTCGTGCCATAAGATACGTCTTCTCCATCAGACCAGGCTTTCTTTCTGACATAGGCTGGTTCCTCTCTGCAACCACGCTTATCCATTCCCAGATGAAATAAAGATGGTACCCGCTGGCCGACACCTTCGCAAGTACGAGGCCGTTGCTTGAGATTGCAAGCAGCTGGAATATAACCCCGAGCTGGAGCAACACCCAAGCAATACCAAAACCGGACCAAATGTGCCAAGGGTTGAAGATGCTCATACTTGGTTGCCAAGTGAAGGTCGATATCATGGCCTGGATGCGTTGTTAGCCATAGGTCTTGGTTTTTTGATCCCAGTTGGCATACCTCATGAAACAAATTAGTAGATATGATCCAAGCCGCGAGTATCGTAGTGTAAGGCTCGCCATGAAGGAACGTTAAAACTGCAAGGGCTGACGTCGTTGCGAATGTAGTGGACACGAATAGAAATATCCGCCAAAAATACCGCTTAGGGTGTCGTTCCCTGTAACAAGAGAACGCGCTCGGTGCTTTGGGCTTGCATGTCTTGTTCAGTCGCCAGTAGATAAGCCGTGCCAAAGATATCAGACATGAAGTATAGGTAAGAATGAGAGTGACCAAGAGAGAGATACTAGGTGATGGCCAGGACATTTTTGCAACGTAATGAAGAAGACACTGACAAGTAGATGAGAAAGATGTCTTGTCTGCCTCATCTGCATAGAACTGTTGCAGGCCGTAGAGCATTTATATGTCGGCCAAGACCATGGTCTCGAGGATTAAGAGGGAGACAATCCCAGTAAGTCAGCCTCTCACTGAACAGAACAAAGTCTTCGGGGAGCGGGGCGATCCTCGTTGGTCAGTAATCACAACGACCCTAACTATTGTTCCATGATCCATGTCCTACAAGCTTCAAGTTCCGGCAGCCGTTCCGTCCCCTGCACCGACCCTCTCACCCTCCCTTTTTCGCTTAGGGATTTCTGCATCAGCCTTTCCGTTTGGAAGACGAGGTTGCTATTATTTTATTATGTCGACTTTGTTTTAGACGAGAGTATAGCCCAGTTGTTTTGCGCGTTTGGTACCTCAGCCTCTGTCGAAGAGTGAAGATTGAAGTTTTCGTACCGTAAGCATGATTCTGCGCGTAGAATTCTCTGCGTGGACAGTGAGGACGGCAAACTGCTACACCTAACGGGTCACATCCTTGCTATATCGCGTGGCGCTGATGATCTACCAGGGTCCGAGAGAAGCGCGCATCTGAACGACTGTTTCCTCCACCGAATCAAAAACTAGATTGATTTGTGGAAGATCCCGCCTCAGCCGACACCGTGACCCTACACCCCCGCTGCTCATTAACGTTACTCCTGTCTCCTTTGGCACAGTTGCTCACGAGCACGGTTGTGCCATCGAGGCTGGGTTTCCACTTATAGCATGACGCGACTTTGTAGTTTGTTCCCTCATCACCTCATCAACCCAAAAGATAAGCATCAATGGGAGGTTGCACGGCCTTGTCCCCAGCTTTCTTAATTACATCGGGTGGATGTTGCCCTCCAGACCTCAATCGCACCAGATATCTGCCAATGTTTCCAGGATTTTTGGGAAACGAATGAATTTCAGTTCGAGTAATAATAGTCATAGTCGCATTCATTACCAATGTTCCTGCAGCTGATCGGCCCATCGTCGTCTCCCAATCGCCCGTTTCGTAAGAAAACTCCGCCCTCCTGAACATTGAGTCGGCGGCTCGCAACGTAATATGTATGGAGTTGAAGGTTCCGGCTGCGCGACAACTATTCCAAGTATCGAGACGTTACTGTAAAGCTTGTCCCAAATTTTCGGATTCTTGTGGAAGTCGGTGCGATAATATCGGGAAGTTTTCGAAGAAGGTCGATGCCGCAATCCCAGGCACGCACACCCGACTGCTCTACGATGGCTTACCACGGAGGGAAGCCAACGTGCTAGCACAGTTTAGGTCAGGCATGGCCAGAGTGAATGGATACTTCTTTCGGATTAAAGTATCCGCATGGCAGCAATGCGCATATAGACAAAGGATGGAGCCAGTCAAGTATTTTCTCTTCCAATGCAGAACATGGGCAGTGGAGAGATCTGAAATGCTGAAATGCTTCGAGACACTGAGAGGAAACCTTTCGTTCTACCTGGGAGGAAAATCACCGTCAGATGAAGCGAAATGGATGCCAGATATACAAGCGGTCCACGCAACTATACGATTTGCGATAGCCACAGGTCCACTCGACACACAATATTGCAGCCAGATTGTAAAATTATACCTACTCATCCTTACTAACCACCCACTTTATACCAAACACCCCGTGCCGTGAAAGCGAACATCGCTTCAGCCGCCGTGGATAGGACACCGAACACTTGAAAAATAGCCTTCAAGCTAGTTCGCTAGCAACGATAGTAGACCACGGGAAAACGCCGGAGCAGCAGAATGAGCAAGGAAAAGCGCAATTGAGGAACAGGCGTAGTATGGGCTTTAGGAGACGAGGACGAAAATTAAGGCAATGTATGTAAGCATTAGTGGCTAGTGCCCAATCAGACAAAATAAGCCGCCGGCCGTAATAAATTATATTGTATTGTATCGATTCTAAACTCATCTAACAACAGCTACTCCTCGAACCACCAAAAGTAGGCATTGCTTCAGCCGCCGAATATAGAAAACTGAACACCTGGAGGAACCGGGCTTCAAGTCGAGTTGCTACTACTAACACGAGGACCAAGAAGAGTGACGACTAGACTGGAAGGAACAAGGCGAGAATTGTGTGGACTTGGCGAGAGTAAGGAAAAAACTAGCGAAGTGTATGTATCTTTAGCTTCAGAGCCCTTCGGGCGTTGGCCTACCGGGCGCCATATACTTGTGTGTGTGTAAATGTTAACTCGAAAGAACCGAAGAATTTCTAGAGGGGGCGCCGGGTTTCCTTGCCGTCCAAATATATCTTCTTCGGTCGTCAGTGACTGCCCCGTCTGCTGCAGGTATAGCAAGGCTTACATTCTGCAATATGCATGGTAACTCCGCATACATATCTCTTTGTTAACTTTAACGCAAAGACCCTCCACCTCTTCTTTGGACATACCAAGCATTCTTACCATAGCTGCGCACGATAGACCTGTGAGACCGCTAGAGAGCCCTACATTAAACCATCTCGCTGCGTCTTTCTCAGTGGCGTCTTCGGGCCAAGGATTGTAACACGCTCTGATGACTGTTTCACTGATGTCTACGAAGCCAGCCAGTGCAAGCTGCTGTCGCGTTTTCTCGGGGTTTACTCTCATTGGGCGGCCGTACTGATCCATTGCGTCGAGAAGTTTCGAGGCCCATTGACTTAGAGCACTGTCGGTCGGAAGAGAATTGTCGTCGCACTGTGGGGCCAAGTCGATTTCGACTTGCTCCATGTAGCCGCACCCAGGCTTCAGGTGCCTTACTAAGGGGTTAGCAAAGTTAGCGAGCAGGGACTAATGGCGGATGCAACCAACACGATCATCTTTTTGTACAGATCTGGCCAGTTTTGAATACTGCCGAAGAGTGTTCGGACATGCATGAAGTCCCAGTCCAGGTCAACCGTCTCCCAGGAACCCTCAAGGTCGAATGGTTTCGGAGGTGCCATGGTCCGTGGAATCCTTGGCGGTATGAGTCAGCGAAACCGATATCTATTGGCCGCACTTACATCTTAGGCTGTATCATATTGAAGTCGAGACCCTGTACGTGCATATGGGGATATTTTCTGTACCAGTTTGTAAGATTGAAGGCCAAGGTGTCTACTTCTTGACGGACTCACTCCGAGAGTTCTATGGCCCAGATTCCCGTGCCTGTGCCGAGGTCGAGGACCCGCAATGGCTGCTCCACGTCCAACGAAGCCGAGAACAGATTGTTCTTGCGAACTACTAAGAAGAACTTGTGCAAAATGTCTAGGCGAGCCAGCTCTTCCTTTGCGCGAACGAGGTTAGGATTATCGAAGGCAAGATGGGCGTACTTGTACTAACCTTGTCGATTGGGAATATGTAGTTTTCTCTGGGCAGATTTACGTTCTTTCCATACCAGCGACCATAATACCAGTAAAAGTCTTGGAGTTTTCGCGGCACTTGATAGTCGGCCAGATCGCTATGACAGGATGTCAGTACAAGAAGATGTCCTCCGTTGTGGGCCATGTGGCGCAGATAACTCAATTATAGGCAAGAATTTGAGCTGTACCTAGTGTTGTTATGGCTGCCCGGCATACTGAGAGAGTGGAATTCTCTCTGGTGGCCTTGCAACAGGCTCATGTCAGCGTCATTTTGAAGAACAATCTACGCCCAGCTGTGGAGACAGTTAGTTCGCATCCACTTCGAGTCATGTGACATTTAGTTCCCCAAATGGCTAGCCTGCTTCAGCCGACAAAAGTGGAGAAAATGGATGAAAAGCTGGGAGACAAAACATCGCATCTGGCACCAGCGCTGCCCTCAAATCGGACAAATTAAATCCGGAGTCATATTTGAGATGTTTGGCAACCATCAACGCTAGATTTGTTGTTTGAAATATTTATTCAAGTATTTCAAATATTTCCAATCTTACCCTCTATGCTCTCCATGTTACTATGTCCAATCTTCCACTAGAACTCGTTCCCCCAATTGCTGTCGCCCCCAGCTTCACCGCACCATGTCTCACCCAATTCTTCAGGCATTACAGCTTCTCCAATGTTACTGTCGTCATCGAAACCCCTTTGCGACGTCATCGTCAACTTGGCGAGGCTGAACGACCTCTCCAATCAGTTGCCATCGCCGGTATTGCGAGTATATCGAGAGCTAACTGGCTGACCATCGGAAATTGTCCCTGGTGAGCCGTCCACCTCTCAAGCCCACTTCCCATCGCCGTAGCCTTCGCTGTCCTGCTCTTCACCTACTACTTGAGCATACTGTTTACCAGGGTTCTCTGCGGCACGCTTGGGGATGCCGTAGTCTTAACAATTGCCCCTCGCTGCTCGTCCACCGACCGGCTGCAGCGGTTCCAGCGGTCCAAGTAGTCAGATAGTCCATCGTTGGCGTCCCTCGCCCACACAAGCTGTTCTTCCGACGCCCAATTCATCTCCGGATAGCTCATGCCCAGTGATGGATGGAGAATGATGGATGCGGCAAACAACGGTGACTCCAAGATTGGTATAGTATTCATTGAGTTTCTGCCAGGCGGTGATGATGGAAAGTCCCAGATAGCGTCGAAGATCCTTCTTCATGTCGTCAACTCCCGATGATCCTGATGGCTTGCCTGATCCATCATCACATTGTCCCGAACCACGACCTGGCAAGGAGCTTTGCATTGACTTTCGCGGATGTATGTCCATCTCGCAATCCCTAAATCTAGCAGGAATCTGCCGGTTTCGGTCTGGTCAGCCTCGAGCTAGCTCGGGCTGTGAGTTGGTATTTCCTCCTGTTGCCTCGTCTGGAACAGCATGGTAGAACAACTTCCGATCCTCAAGATGATCCGGCAAGTATTTCATGCCTGTCATCACCTCCCAAAGCCGTCCATTACCTCCTTCGCTGCCCAACCCTGCGTTCTCATAGTTTGCAGGTAGAATGGCTCAAGAACATGTTTAATTTTTTGCCATAAGTCTCAGTCATTCCCCTCCAACATGTCGGCCTCGGGTAGCCATTTCTCCACCTCTAGATGGACTAAGAACGCCCTGATGTCTTCCTGCTTGAGGAACGCTCGAGAGATCATGAAATAAATGGAGTTCCATCTCGTGTCGTCGTTCATAACGACCTCTAGCTCTGCTGTCGACTCAGCCGCCAGGAGATATTCTTGTGCTTCGTCGTTCTCGCGTGATATCCTCTCAAAGAACTCACACCTCTGGGAGGAAGACCTGATGAACCCGACAACATTGTAGAGCTTTCTCGCCGGCCCTTTCTTTCTCCAGTGTCGTAGGTCATCCTCGCGCCGGCCTCGGAGGTCGAAGACCTGCGATTCGGCCTCGAAAGCCTCGAAACCTTCGCCGTAGAGGAAAGCACGAGCAACCAGGTTGAAGATATGCCCATAGCAGCGCATACGTCAGGCCCGAACGTCACCGCGAGATTTTCCCCGCTAGATTTTCCCCGCTGTGACATCCGAACTGGTGACGGAGTGCCAGTAGGCGCGACTGGTGCTTGCCCTGGAGGTCAAGAAAATGAGCTGTGACTGCCATACAGCGTGCCGATTGGGTGATTTCCATAGGTCGAACCCTAGATGGATTCTAGTAAGGACATTTGAGAGCTCCAGCTTGACCTCATCCTTCTAAGACTCGTACATGATATCCAGAAAACGGCCCATCGATTGCCGGCTCCTTGGTATCTGATCAGGTAGGTGAGGGTCAAGTTGGCACGCGAGTTACTGAAAGAATGTATCGCTAAAGAAAGAAAAAGGACATTGGTGTTGATCAGAAGCCCCAGGCTCAGTTCTCAGATCAACTTGACTCTAGCATGAGGCACGGCGCTGTACTGCAAGCGTCGTCACTTGGGCCGTTCAGATCCATTGGTTGACGGGGCTATACCATCATCTTGACTGCTCTCGAAGATCCTGTGGAACCTACGTTGATCAATGGTGCCCAAGCTTGCGACGTCACATTCACATACTTGCGGAGGTGGTGAGCTGCCGAACTCGTAGCAGCAGCGGCGAGGGAACTCGGGCTGACACTTCGCGTTGCACAAACGACAGGCCTAGTAAGGAATCAACGGACTGTCGTTAGTGTCGATCTCAACGAGAAAAAAAAGTCCATGGCGCTTGATCCAGCTCTTCCGGCCCTTCGAGCCCTTCCGGGACAAGGACTCGTCCAAAAAATATCGTTTGTTTCTCCATACGGCTCGTGGAAGATCTGCAACGGTACGGTGGTCCGGTAAAGCCGTCAGCTCGAATTGACTTACCAGATTTCTCGGTGGGCGGAGACGAGCAAAGGAGGAGGATGGAGAAGGAAGCATAATGCCGTTGGATTCCTCGGGTTAGGCGTCGATCGGCAAGGAATGGCACGCATCGAGGAGAGGTAAACAGGCTAGCACCAACACGGTTTGATGTTGTGGGGGCGAGGATCGTGAGAGTTAAGAAGTGCCTTCCCTTTAGCGAGTTCGAAGGCATTGTCGGGGGTAGCACACTAACGCAAGATCTGAACCATGACTCTGTTTGGCCATATCCACTCACCAGACCCTGACATCCACTAGGTTCTGGGGAAGCTCCAAAGACACGCTCGACAGTCTGGCAGATTCTACCTTTGACCGTATATCATGTACCAAATATATCAAATGTTATTTCAAATCCGGTGTTTTCGATTCGTTTGATTTGAAGTGAGATTTTGGCATATTTGATTGATTTGTTTGGCGGTTTGTTTGGTTGCATTTGATCTGTGGGCAGCGCTGGAAGAAACCTGTTGGTGGCATCGAGAAACGTAGATTCATGTAGAATTGGAGAAGAGGAGCCCATTGTTGGAAATACACGTCGACATAATGTTCGACGGATGGAAAAGGAGGCATTTCTCGAGACTGTCTAGGGGACTGGGGCTTCAAGGGGTTTGTAACGCCGGGTAGGCAAGAATGTTTTTTTGTCAACTTCAGCATTGGGAGTGTCAATTCCTTGAATTTTGCGGTAGAATGCTCCTGTAGGCGGGTCAGAGTGATCCTCAGTATTCCTGTGAAGTAGAACGTGCCTACCAATGCCCATCTAGCTGCTTGAAACGTCACTGGAGGCAAATTCATGACCCTCAGCGCTGAGTGGTTGAGACGTAGTTTCTATGCGGGGGTACCTGGGGCGCAGATATCCTTCCTGTTTCTCGCTTTCGAGGGGCGCCTTGCGTTTGCGCGATGAATCTTAGAGTACGTGCTCCCATCTCTTCTTGTCGAGAAAATCGTAGATGGCGAAGTCACCCTCCTCTATCGTATACTTCTGGTTCGTCTGACGGTTCTGGATTTAGAAGAGCGGACTGTGGCAGTAGTTCCTATCTGGAGGAGTCTGTACACTTTGGCTCATCCCATAATCGGAAGATACACTGAGATGCTCTGGATGGCTTTGCAAAGGTCGCCGATCACGGTAATTGGACGGGGCGAAACGGTAAACATTAATAACACTGCCCCGCCCTTGTGAGTAGTGATCGTTGGCAAAGTCTCTAGAAACCGCTCTTTGTGGGGCCACCAAAGTTGATTTTGGGTGAAGGCCGGTAGAGGTCTGATGATGGACGCGGCTTGAGCTTTATCGGGCAGTGAGACTGGGCAAATCGGTCTATGAGCTCGAGCAAGGGCCTCTACTCCTTTGTCGAAATCTTCTAAGGGTGGAAGACTCGCGATTGTCCATCTGATTGGCAAGGCAGAAGGATTCAGTTTATCGACTTTCCAGACGTTTTCGGGGCCAGGACCAATTTCTGTATCCGTTTTATTAGGTTACCCAGTTTCTGCCATGTGAATAATCATATACGATCAATATCAACCACAGATCTCCAAAGATTCAACTGACGAATGGAGTTTGAATGGATCATGTACGTGGAACTGCAACTTCCTCCGTCCCTCTGTAGGACTGTGCAGCACTTCTCAGGAAGTGAACTCACCTCAAGATCTGAAGAACGTCCCATATCGCCAACCTCTGACGAGAAACTAGGCACTACCGTTCAACAGAGACTCTAGAGCCTTGTCCTCATTCGTCTCAAGGTTGCTTTCATATCGCGAGATATCAGAAGAGGTGAGTCGAGTCCGCGACGATGCATGGAAGGTCTAAGAAACGAGAAAGATTTAACGCGGCTGACCTAGCATTCCCATAGCTTTGAGTCCGTAGATATCTATGCACCTTCTTTTTGCTGGCCTCTGTCAGAGAGTCCGTATTGCGACGGTCGTTGAAAATGATGATAGGGCCAAAACGGACCTCCCCAAGCTCTGCCTGTCTTTTCGAACCGTCTGTTGGATGTACGGACGGGAACCGCCAATGTCCATCTTCAGGACATGTACATACGTCAATATAGAACGCTATGATGGAATAAAATTACGTGAACCGCAAACGCATGCTTGTGATGGACCGTACTGGATTGCATTCTTAGTTTTTCGAGACCAATGGCTAGTGAAAGTTTGCCTAGAACTTCTCGCCCTCACAATCTACAAGATTACCCTTGCTGATCGGATCAAAATCTTTCCATCAAGATAGTCGCCTTGCTCCACGCTTTTGCGATCCTCAACCCCAGCCATCCGTCATGAATCCGGCTACTGACCGGGACCTTGTACTGTATTCAGCCCTTCCCAATGATCCAGATTGTAAGAACGAACGTCTCTTGCCACAATCCATCCCAGAAGTAGGAGACTTCTTCCGAAATCCATCGTTGAGCCATTCTTTTCCACCTGCACCTCAGTCTGGGATTCTTCAAGATAGCTGGCACCCGACCTCAGCTCAGGCTGATCACGCCTTGGATGGATGGTTCGAGAGAGATTGGGTGTTGTTTCCGGATACGCCGGATTCAGTTGAGCAACCTGACGATATAATGGCGATCTCAGCTCCGAGATGCGATACATGTATTGTCCTCAGCAGTTGCGGTTTTTTAGAAACGGCCCAGTGCAGAGTAGATTGTTACGTGCAGCGGACATCGGAGCAAAGGCGTCTCGAGGCGCAGAGTGGCAAGAACAAACGCCCAGCAAATGCTTTCATCCTCTATAGGATAGCGTTTCGATGCGTGGCCGAGGAGGTCTATAACACCAAATCTCAACAGCTTGTGTCGAGAATATGTGGGAAGAGCTGGCAACTCGAATCAGACGAGGTAAAAACGTGGTTTCAAGAACAGGCCACAATTGAGAAGGCGAACCATGGGAAGACTTTTGAGCATGGGTGAAGGAAGGTCTCGGGGCTTTGATGATTGTTGAGAGTTTTCCTTTTCCTCGGCTTCCCATGGCGGACTATAGCCTGGCCTTTTTGGAGAAAAGCAGGCAAATCGTTGCTACTGGATTGACAGCTACGTTGTCGTTGAGAAAGGATTGTAGCCATGAGCAGGGAAAACAAGTCAATATATCGCGGACACTGTACCATAAGCGCCTCATAGAAATGCAATGATATCAGACATGTAGAGTGAATCATCTTCTTGCAGACCACTTTGCTTACATATGTGGCCACTTGGGGTAAAGTTCAATTATCCCATAGGAAATCGCAAACAGAAATAGTTGAACGCTTGTATTTGTTGAATTGTCCAAGATTTGTTGTGCTTTGCTCGCCCATTCTTGGAATTCCTCGATTGCTGGTCAGAGGTTTCGATGGTCTTAGAAATCGCGTCTAAATGCTCGATAAATCGTATGAGGGCATGCGATAATTCTTTAGGTAATACGGCAATGACAGACTGTCGCTTCTTTCGTGAGATATGGAGAGGGAGGTATGTGGTACAGATCAACGTTGGACCTAGCTCTAGGATCATGATTTGACTAAGGAATTGGTTAGTGACCGCGCTGATGTCGAACAACTTCCAGCAGCCTGTCTATGGGAGCGCTACGGACATGGGTTTTCCGTAGCAGCTTATTGTGTCGGTATTCGAAAGGCTGGCGTGAGCAGTAAATCAATAGAATAGCAGTGGCTGGAAGAGCGTTTGTCGAATATGTGTACCCATGTTTCTATTTTTACCAATACATCTGACTTTTGCGATAGTACAGTAATAAAAAGACAAAAACAAACGATTGTCCGTCAGAAACTCCTTTAACCGCCGCAGTGACGACCACGAAAAGGACAAAACCTGCGCTCGATCACACAATCACGGCCTCCTTGCACTCAGCCGCCCAATACGACCCTACCTTTGTCAAAGTCCATCGCAACGATATGCAGTGTGGACCCCAGCGGTTCTTGTCGTTTTATTTTAGTTTCATCTACTCACGCATGCGGCACATCATGCTTCGGGGCTGTATAGGTAAGTAACCAACTATAACTAACCACCAAAATGCATGGTCGCGGTAGCCTTCCTCAAGCTTGGTAGAGATACACAAGGCGGCCATGCTCCTTGAAGCAACTAGTTGGGGGTGGGGTTTGTCCGCTGCTTCCAAAGCTCAAATAGCTACATCAACGATGAAACGGTACGCATGATCAGAGAGCTTGCGCATGGATGACCGGCTTTGAGACTAGCAACTATTCCACTGACGAGCCAGACACCACACTTGGTCTTTGGTCTAGTCAACCCAAGAAAAGGCCTACATTCATTATGATTGACAGTCTAAGCTCCATGTTGCTAACCTCAATGAGGCTAAGAGTCAATAACGATGAGGCCGCTCATATGATCGTCATGAGAGCCTAAACCAATATAATTTCTTCCTCGCACTACGGTCAAGGTATATACAATAAAAAGGCTCCTTACACGTAGCTACCGTACAAATGGCCACGAACAGGGTACACTGTTGTTCCCGAATGCTCATAGAGTAGAGCCCTAGTCAACAATACTTATCAACGCATCGTAGGATTCCATGTAGCTTGTCTGACTTTCAGCAAGGTTGAAGTGGTTGAGGCCATGACATGCAAGCTTGGATGTCTATGTTTTGAATTATAACACCGAAACTAACACCATTAGACGTTATTCTATGAATACATGTCCCGTATAGTCTTGATTCCAGCCTATCCTGCCCAAAACGGTAGCCCAAAGGAAAGCAACCAAGCTTAGTGGGCCGAAAATCATCATCGGGAAAAGCGATACGAGGAAATGTCCTATTATGTTAGCGAGAATTGGACTCAGATTCAACTACGCAGGCACTCTTACCGAAGAGCAATGGCCTTCTCGTTATTGTTTGCCAGAACTCCTCCGAAATAAGCATGTCTGCAGCACCACTCCACTTCCAGGGCCCTAGTAGTCTGAAATTTGTGTTGAAGTGTGCGCCAAAAGCCCAGACAACAAGAAGACGCCACCTATCACGAATGCCTTTCTTGTGCGCAATGGCCAAGACGTCCCAGAACCCTATTGCTGAGTTCATGTCCAAAGCCAACTTATACACATAGCTTTCATGGTCGACACCGTACCCTATGCGAGAATCTGGAGGAAGCTTTAAGCGGTAGTGTTCTTCATCGGCTGCTCGCAGAGGATGCCGTATCTTCTCTGGAGCTAATATATTCAAAATCCAAAGCTGAGCCTGCATCTCTGCCAGAGGCGGAATGGCGCCAAGTGAGGGTCTCACAAATCCAATAAATCCGACGGTTGGCTCTTCACGACGCCAGATACCGCGGACATTGGCCTGGCTTGCCATTGCGTAGGGTCGGGTAGTGCTTGTTCGTGAAGGCTCAAGAAAGGGAAAGTCTTGCTTGTAGCCAGTACGGAGGATGACGATATCCGGTTTGACTCTCTCCCCTTTCAACCGGCCGAACTCGGGCTGCTGATTATTAAAGAAATGAACAGTCCCATCCCGGCCTATCTCCTTCGGCCATGGTGTCAGGTCCACCTGTCTCCCATTGGTGTCTGCAATAGGAATTTGCACGATGGCAGATCGCAAGGCATATAGCCAGAGGCGTCGGCCTGGAACATTTGGACGGTACGGAAGGCTGATATAGGGACAGACTTTCATGGATTTATTGAAGAATACTAGGAGAATGGTCAACACTGCGGTGGAAGTACGGTCGTGGAGAGATGTTACTCTTGGAAGGATGATGGCGTTCCGGACTGATCCTTCCGATCCACTGGTCCATTCCCGCTGTGGTTCCAGACGATAACCAGAGGATGGACTTGATATACCAGTGATAGTAGTGCCAGAGAGCCATCGAATTCCGGAGGAGTGGGTGGACGTATGTGGTATCGAACATGTTGGCCCGGCTCACGTCGATTGGTATGCCTGGCTCTTTGGGGTCCGATTTCCTCCCAAGAATTGGGAACAACACCGGACCCGGATTTCTCTGATCGAATTGTCAATAGATAGGACGAAAGAGGAGCATCTGGGAAACGAGATATATCACGGAGTGCTACAGTACATACCTTTGGAGCGAAATGCACACCATCGCTATGGCAGAGCAAGACTCTTTTGGTAGGCGACGTCGCCGCTAGATATGCGATATCTGCCCCAGTCTCTCCACTTCCGACAACCATCACTGTTTTGTCGGTTCCGAACTGCTTTCTTGATTTGAAGCTGGAAGAATGGAAAGTCAGTGGAGCATTTTCCATGCCTTTTATGATGGGGATGTTGGGTGTCACATGCAAACCCGAACAAACAGCGACCGCATCGCATCTCCATTCACATGGAAACTGAGCCTCATTTTTTTTGTACGTGATGATGTGGCTCCCATCGACTCCTCGAGTGACAGACAAGACTCGTGTGTTGAGCCGTATATGACGCCACAATCTGAAATGGGTGCAGTAAGCTTGGAGATACTGCACATACTGCTCAGTCCTGAGGAAGTCACCATGCTCGGAATGTCTGAAGTCGGAGAATGTGGTGAGTTGTTTGGAGGATACGAGCTGCAGTGAGTATCAGTGGTTTGGTCCATAGTCTCGCCTGCTCTAGCCACTCACCTCGGCGTCTTCGTATGATCGTGCTGCAAATGTACCTCCAACTTGCGTTTGATATTCAAATAGAATTGCTTCGACAGGCTCGCAGGATATGCTCACAGAAGCATGGATCAGGTACTTCAAGGTGACAAGCCCTGACGGACCTCCCCCAATCACTGCCACTCTCATAGCCAAAAGGCCGGTGCTCAACCTGGTCGCTTCTCTTTCTGTATGAGAGCCAGTTCACAGCACCCCTTTCTCACGAAGTAATTTACGTATTGTGATAAGCAAGGTGCATTGATCGTGTGAGCAATGAATATAATTAATACTCTATCCAAGTGTGGATCGCAGATGCCGGAACGCGAAAGGCGGAGGGCTCTACTTGGCCTTTCGACGCTGAGCGCACGTCAATTGGACGGCCCAACCTTTGAAGATCCTGTACCACATTATTGGCCGCAGACCAGGCCTAGAATCTGTTTCCAGAGCGTTCGAATGATCGTTTCTCGACGGTCCTTGTTCATAGGCAAGCATGCGGCCGGCCCTGTGCCAACACTAAAACGTTTTTTAAAAAGCATCTGGGTCAAGATTGGCACATGCTATTAACTGCTGTTGAAAAGGTCAATCCTCGCTCATCATGTGTGGCAGAGCGGATGCAAGCGATCCGATCCTTTATGTTATCATCTCAGCATAGGCATATTGTAGACTATGCTGCCAAACTCAAAAAAGGGTCAATGGAAAGAAAATTCGCAATGGCTTACTACGGTCACTTGCTTACCCGGGCCGCCAACATCAGTTCGGCTAAGGACGGTTCTTGCGCTTGACGCGCTCGTTAACGTTGTTCTAGGTTTCTCTTTACATATGTCACAGCTGAATATGATTGAACATATTTCTTACAAGTACTAAAATGAATTGATGCTTGCGTATTAGTAAATTAATCTATGAATACTCGCTGTAGAGGATAAATAATTACCTTTATATTTCCACATAAGTATCCGACATGTCTGGAATGGCTATTGAGTGTTCTGAAGAGATGTTCTCCGAGTGTTTGGACAAGCCTTTTCAATATGACAAAATGTCGTAGTATATATCATAGCTAGCATGATATGCTGTATGGGTCTGGTTTGCCCATACTTGCAAAAACCATAAATCCTAAGCGTACAGATGCTTCTTGCGTATACCTACGAGAAATAAACAAGCCGTACTTTTGTCTAGAAAGTGCCTTCAGGAAGGGAGAAGAGGGACTTTGGTCGCCGTAAACTTCCTGAGCCCTTTCCCTTTTGGCGCGTGCTCACCCATATTAATACTTACCGATTGACGAAGGACGTGATGTCACATGAGGCCCGGTGCCGAAGGTGTAGAGTAGATATTTCTGGGTACAGATGTGTGTATCGGGAGTATGTCGTTGAAGAGGGAGCTTCAGAGCTCAATAATGTATTGTCATATCAATCTAAGTTACGAACCCCCTTCTAGATCATTCTTGTGTTCCATTCCTCAACCAATGATAAGAGAGTAAAAGAACAAGAAGTAAACGAGCCTCAGCGGGGCCATCGTGAATGGACTGCCAAGAGAGGTGTAATGACGAATCTTGTACTCGTCCTCTTACAGCTGCGGTGCCTCCGCCTTACCACACGAAGGTACACGAGAGGAAGCTACATAAATACGAGCGAGTGCACCGCAGCCTATGACCCAGCCGAGCGATCCCAGTAGTACATAAGAGTTCACGACGGTCGATCCGATAACACCTGCTCCAAGAATGAGGATGGTACCATATTTAATCTTCAGCGATCGTGCTTCGCCCCCGCATCGCGTGAAGTACAGTAGAAGAAGAAGTCTAACTGGTGTTAGCATATATCGTTTTCAGTGGATTGACAACAAATGTACAATATGGCTCGAGTAAGGATCCATGCGATACTATAACGCCAAATCCACCATGTCAGGACAAGTCCAAAGAAGCCATGCTTTGGGTGTCCCAATCCGGCGGTGGAGGGGCAAAGGTACGCCAACAGCGGCTTGAGCCCTACTAAGGACATTTTCCCCGTGAGTGGCCAACCAGAACTGAAATCACACCATCGCGTTAGAGTGCTGCAAATTAGGCTTGTTGTGTCAGCCAAATCTATAGGGCTGCGAGAAGAAAGCGCAGATGTGTCGACAAGTGAGGCCGCACTTGCAGATAACCGACTCGATAGGTCGACCAATCCATAGATTACAGAAGAGACATTGTTCCTCCCGGGCAGCGTAGAGCTAGCTTCCTTATTATGAGTTTTCGCTTCAGGCATTGATCAATACGGCTATTCACACAGAAGATGTTAATAGTTCCGGGAACATGAACGTGACAAGGCCATACAACCCGTGAGTATTTATGACAACTTCCAGCCAATATAGGGCGTACGCTTTTGGAAGACATTGCGGGCAGAAACCGCCGAGTGCGAAGGCCTGTTTCTTCAGTCTTTTCATACTGCCGATATTGGAGATAATTTTCACCAGCTTGAGGAAAGGATTGACAATTGTTTCGACCATTTTGTAATATGGACTCTAATGGACGGCCGTAATTATGGCGATAGTGGTTATATATCGACTTTGCAAACACACTTGTTGACTTGTTGCCTGCACCTCTGGAACTTGGATTCTGTGTCTTCATTACAAAACTTTCATTTTAGCAACCTCTTCAAACGGCGGTGACTCCAACCTAGATACAACCATGACGTCCTGAAATGGCGAAGCCCCAAGCAAATCTGGTGACTACGATATTTTCTCTGCGCCGTTCTCATAGAGATAATGTCTACGGACGACCTGCCTGCAGTCCGGATTGGAGAGGGGTTCTACTATTGCAAGAGATGTAGTATTAGCACTGGATACTCCCAGGAAGATCTGGGACAAAGAAGAATATCCTCCGAGCAGAAAATGATGGATCGCACGCAGAAGAAAACTAAATAACAATCTCCAACTATCGAGACATGAAAGTCGCTGTTTCCATGTAAATAAAAACGACTTCTTTAGAGAAGCTTTGATCATATAATTAGAAGGTTCAAGGTGTCTTTCAGATAATCCCTATCGACCGTTCTTCAACTTTCTCCAAAGAAAAGCCCAGATATCGGACTTATGGATATGACGCAACTCACCTGACTACCAAATATTGGTTTATTATCAGTCTACTATTACACTACGTTACGTTCCGCTGGTGGGAGGCATCCACAACCTGTAATATTTGTGGTTCTACAAGCTGGCATGCAAGATCAATGACGGTCACATGTCGGCGAATATCTCACTTTCAAACAAATTCTAGTTGATCAAGAGGTCCTGTACTCTATAGATAGTTGTGTTCTCTA